>JALLBK010000099.1:0-29120 GCA_036940085.1 Discostella pseudostelligera
TGCTGCTGCTGCGTTGAGGGCCCAGAAGATGACTGCTGACGAGTTGGTGCAACGACTGGTTGCTGAACCAATTGATGATCTATGGAGGCATGAACCGGCGCTTGCTGATTGTGACTAGGAGACTTGGCCGAAACAAGGACTTCTGGCATGATAGACGAATCCACGCCAGAGCTATTCGCAGAGTCTATCGCAGTTGTTGATGATTTATTGACGCCAGTCGCCGCCATCACTTTTGTCTTTTTAAAGAAGTGTTTCTGAGGAGAAATGGGCATCGGTCCAACAGCATTCAATAGGGATCTCTTAAACCCACTCCCATATGATTGCCCAATGCCTTCTTTTGCTCGATGAAGGTGACGCATTAAACTTCCATCGAATGGTGTCTTGAGGAAGCATGGTAGAGTATCACGGGTATGTGGGCGAACAATTGTATCATCGATACCAAGGCAAATAACCTCATCTTCGTTTTCCGAATATTCTTCTCCCATGACGCCGCCAGTGGCCCTTTTGGTGACTTGAGGATGCCAAAATGGTGCGGTACTCATTTCAGTTCTATCACGGGTACCATCGCCATGATGATGTAGATTGCTTCCGCGATGAACATGTTTTGTAGATTGTCTTGCGGCATTATTGTCGTCACTCCAACTTCTATCCGGCAAACCCTTATCATCTCCTTCATGGCCAGCGGCGGATTCGAGGCCAACGGAACTCCCACCTCTCCTGCTATCATGATGCCGAACGGGTGGGTGGTAGCGTCCATCATCATCATCATCACTATCATCATCATCACAACTCGACCATGTATATTTATCAACTAGTGGTTGTTGACCATCCTCTTTCGTCGCTTTCTTACTGTTACTGGCGCCACCACCACCGCCACCCCTATCTGTATCGTCTGCCTCGGCCTTTCCCAATGCCGCCAGTGCCCTGGCGACAAGGGCATTCATTGGTGACTTTTTCGATGGGCTAGCGGGTAACATTGTAATTATTGAATTGGTTTGGTGCTCGTAGAAATTACACTTACACTGAGTGAACTAAATCATCATTCTTCCTCTATCTTGTCCGTGGGTGTTCATTGTCACTTGGCAAACTCTCTTGTCTGTTCTTCTCGCCAAAACAAGCAGGGAGACAATGCCACGTGGAGATCGAGCCTCCCGCCAAAACACCCGCCCACGACGGACAGAAGTATCTGTGACCTCACCATCGACGGACAGAAGAGACCCAACGTGCGTTGGAAGACACGCCAGACAGACGAAAGATCCAAAATCCAAAATCGCCGCCCAAAACCAATCAAAACCGTCCACCAACCACGGTCCAGCCGTCTCACCACCAACAATTTTGTGAGATGAGCCCGCCAAAACAAACAAAAAATGGCGGGAATTATGGGCAGCCACCATGAAAATGCCGCTGCCGCATCCATACTATCGTCCATAACATAGTTAATCCACCATCATGATCCAATCTCTCTTCATCCTCTCCCCCACTGGTGAGATCTTAATCGAGCGCCACTTCCGTTCCATTCTCACCAGTCGGACCATCTGCGACATTTTCTGGAGCCGTGCGTCCGAAAGTCTGAATCATCATGGCGGTGTGTCGACAGTGCTGGGCGCCAACCCATTCCCGCTGTATGATTCAGTGCCACCTGTTATGGAGGTGCCCGATGTTGTCTCGGATAATGTGGATGGTGGCGGTGCTAGTGGTGGTGGAGGGGGGTCATTGTATCTATTTCACGTACTACGCTATGGCCTCACCTATCTCGCGGCCTGTCCCCCGTGCATTGGACGTGGTCATCATGAAATACCACCCCTATTAGTTATTGAATTTCTACACAAGATCGCCGACACGTTCGTTATTTATTTTGGTAATCCTGCCGATGAAAGTGCGGTAAAAGACAATTTTAGCACAGCGTATCAATTATTGGAAGAGATGGTTGATTTTGGATGGCCTTTGACGACGGAACCGAATGCATTGACGGATCTTATTCGACCTCCGACTGTTTTGGCCAAGGTGAGTCAAGTTGATAGAATACTTATTTCGTTTGCATTGTTCATTGTTCGTTATTTTTGGTTGATTACAATTGTGTCATGTTCTTATGCAAACTATTACAACCATTGCCATTTATTTCTTCACCGTGCACTTACACAGATTCATCAAGCCATGACGGGCGGATCCTCCTCCATACTCTCCGAAGCCCTACCCAAAGGCACCGTCTCCAACATGCCCTGGCGCAAGGCAGGTGTCTCCCATCCCAACAATGAAATATACATTGATATAGTTGAAGAAATTGATGCCATAATCTCGTCCACTGGAGTGGTAATTTCCTCCGATGTGAGTGGGAATATCCAAGCCCAGTCCAATCTAAGTGGTGTGCCAGATTTATTATTAACTTTCAATGATCCCAGTTTGATTGATGATTGTAGCTTCCATCCGTGTGTGCGATATTCACGATTTGAGAAGGATAGGATTGTTAGTTTTGTACCGCCCGATGGATGCTTTGAGTTGATGCGATATCGTGTTAGGGCGAATGAGAATGATCCACTGTCCAATAATTTGGCAGTGGGGAATGTTCCCATTCAGGTGATTCCACGGATTAGTTATGGACAGTTTGGTGAACGGGGTGGTGAAGGAGGAGCTGCTGGTGGTGGCAGTAGTAGTGCTCGTACTAGTGGGGATGTCGTTGGACGAATTTCCTTATCTGTCAGCGCCCGATCCATCAGTTCATTGATATACAGCCCCTCGAGGAAGGGTCCATTGGTGATTGAAGATGTAACAATTGTGATTCCATTTCCGAAATTTGTCCGAACGGCCAATCTGAATGTTACCACCGGTCAAGTAATTTACGATGAGGCTGGGAAAATTGCCAAATGGACAATTGGGAAATTAGATGAGAAACTACGACCTCAATTAAATGGTTCAATGGTCTTGGAAGATGGGGACAACAAGGAAACAAAGGCTTCATCATTGTATGCATCGGGAGGAGAGGAACAGCCGCCATTATTTGTAAATTGGAAAATATTATTGGCGTCGGTGAGTGGTTTGAATGTGAGCGGTTTGTCGGTGACTGGAGAGCATTACAAGCCGTACAAGGGAGTGAGAAATATAACAAAGAGTGGCACGTTTCAAATACGATGTCATTAAGTATATTGCATCATACCAATTGCGTCGGCATTTGGGAGGGCGCTCTATGGCCTTCCGTCTCATTGCTTTCGTCGCATCTGCTGGTGGTCCCTGTAATGTTAGATATTAATTTCATCGTTATCAGTGCCAATTCTTCGCATGATACTTTCCAGAATAATCTAGTATCCGATCGACCTTTGTTCGAGCAATCCAAAGAATGTGACCAGCATCCTCGTTCCTCAACCCCATGCCAACTAATGCTACGAGGGTAGCCTCCAACGTTGAGACATTCTCCATCTTTCCCCGATTATGCGTATTACCTCTCCCTTGACGTCTCAATGGCGCAAGTAACGATGGGGATATGAATGATGTCGATGACGGTGAAGCATTGGTATCATAGTTTGGATCAAAAAAAATCCCTTGGTACTTCGTCGGCGACGAGAAGCTAGCTGCAATTTCATTCCCTAGATCAAGGCGTAGTACTTTGGAAGGGAGTTTGTTTGCCATTTTTCGTGCATTGTTCCAAGTTCCCTCGATGGTTATGAGCACGCATCGTCGTTGCGTGTTGTTGACATTGTTGGGCTGGGGAGTGTGGGATGCAGCATCACTACCAAGAAGTCCTCGAAGTTCTGGCAGAGATATTGTTCGTATGTCCTCATCGGTGCCTTTGCCTGGCCAAAGAACAACAGGCATAACATCCTCCGAATGTATTATCTCATTCATTACTGCATCGTGTTCATCCAACCCCTTCATTAACATATCCGTACTTTCCAATCCAAGAGGCAACAATGAGCCAGTGTTGGCTGTACGTCCCCATTCATCATGGTGTGTCCAAACAACTACACGTTCCACTCCTTTAGGAATTGTTGCTCTGTGTTCCTTTCCGATATCATCTGTGGTAGATTGGTTAATAGTCGACTCTTTTGCATCGAACAATGGACATACACATATGGGTACATCCGTCCAACATCTACGGCAGACGAACGGTTTGCGCATATGATCATAGCGATGACGACAGATCATTCTATGCTTCATTCTACCTATTTCTTCTGCTGATAATATGGAACGATACTCATCCTCATAGGTAGTGAGACGTTGGTCGAGGGCGGGGGAGGCAGCTTTCCTCGCTTCTATGGCCTCGTCCACTTGTTGTGTTGTCATGTTGAGTGAAGCGGCATATCTTTCTGGTGACATTGTCAACCGCGACAATGTAGAAGATACATCCTCCATTTCTAATGCGTCCTTTCCACTTTTCCTCGCAAATGTCCTGGTGCATGATTTCGCGGCAGATCTGTCGGGGACAACATCGGCATGGAGTGTTGGCCAACAACTTTTGGATTTCATGGTCATGGCCGACAGAGATGAAAAGCAGTGTCGTGAATAATAATTGAGCGATGTGATTATTGAAAAGGCAGCTCCGACATTCATGGCGCCCAATCTATCGACTACCATGACCATCCATCATTGTATATCGTATCTTCTAATAGTACTCCTATTGCTCTGCCATGTCCCATGCCCATTACCATTAGTTCCGTAGAACATAAACCTAAGTGATGAAAATAGATGTGCACCAGGCAGGCAGGTGGTGGTGATGAGTGGAGGTGGAGCTGTACGAATGATGGCGGGAAAGTAGGCGAAAATGGCGGGAAGGAGATTTTTTGGCGTTGGCAGATCGAAAATGGCGGGAAGGAAATTGTCTGTCTGTCGTCCGACCGCAGCCAATGATCAAAGGGTCGCCGGCCGCCTGAGAATATTGTTGACGTAGTACTAGCGACAGTATGGTAGTAGTACCAGCAGCACCAGCTTTCTACGCAATGGCAGATGAAATATTGTGGCCCATGGCATTGGCCATGGCGATGGCGATGGTGGGCATCACCTACCGCCTCCGACGCCCGACGCCGACGCCGACGCCGACGCCGACGCCGACGATGGACATCGTACGGTCATTGGTACCATCCGCCGCCTACTCCGTTGCTGTCCCTTCTCTCCCATCCATCTCACTATTATGTACGCATAAGAATTTTCTAACCACGTCGGGCGTGGCGTGGGAGTGGCAATGAGATGTAAACGATGCGACAATCAACAGTGGGGCAGGCACCATACTTACCACATACTGTTTGTGTTGGTTCATTTGGCGCGGTGCACCCCCTCAGCTTCTCCCTTCTCCTCCTCCTCGGAGTCGCGGCGGTTGCTGCTGATGGTAACCACCTCTCGAGCATGACTTCCATGCATGAAACTGGTGAGAATAATTGTGCTCCCGCATTTTCATTTGAATTTTCATTTCACCGTGCTGAACAAATTTGCCTTCGGCTACTTTTTCAAATTATTCAAATTAAAAATCGTCGACATCGAAACCCTCACACTCACACTGGCGCTGGGATGGTCGTCCATTCATCCGAATCCAATGATCATCGATGCACACCGGTTAGAGTTAGAGACAGCTGTCATTGGAAGAAGATGTTGCGGTCGATGACGTTATTGCTGTCTCTGCCATTCCTTGCCTTGGGACACAACGATGCATCACTTTTGCACTCCGTGCCAGGCCCACCGGAATGGGCAACATTGAATGTTATTGGAGCCAACACATTGCAAGCGACATTTGCACCTCCACTATGGGACGGCGGCTCGCCAATCACATCGTACTTGGTCGAGTGGGACAAGACCGCGGGCATTCCCGAAGTGCAGCGCGTCATTACATCCCAAAATCTGAATGCTAACGAAATTCAAACGATAACAACGTCCGCACCGGATATTAATGAGATTCAAGTAGTCCGAACTTCGGGGTCTGGCATATCTGAGGTGCAGGCCATCACCGTATCGCCCCCGTATGGAGATACCACCATCGAATCTGCTTATGGATTTGCGGTTAGCATTGACACCATCAACGTCGGCGGATCCCTGCAATATTCGGGTCAGATTAGTGCCAATGCCGTTGCGGATGGATCACGGACATCCATGGCACAGATATTGGAAAATATGGCAAATGTTCACGAACGACCGACGGTGACCCGATCAGACATGAATCCAGATGGAGGTCATACCTACCTTGTTACCTTCCCTGCCTCGATGGGCAATGTGCCCGAAATGGAAGTATTCATGAGTGACCTCCCCATATCCATAACGACGGTGCAAGAGGGGAATGAACTCGAAGGATCGTTTCGTCTGGAGTTTTTTGGGGAGCTGACTGCGGACATTCCGTTTGATGCTTCATCGTCCGTGATGCAGAGTAAGCTCGAAAGTCTTGATGCGGTGGGTGCGGTGACTGTAACTAGAAGCTTGGCCGATGTGCAGAGCGGGTTTACATGGGAGATTGAATTTCTTTCCGATAGCAATGGAGGAAACCTTCCCTCTATGAAGGCACATGGGGATGGGCTTCGGACGAGCAATCCTCTTGGTGGTGCAAATGTCGAGGTATCTACTGGCCGTGATGGAAGTTACATCAATGGAAGCTTCACACTCGCTTTTCGTAAGTTGTTGTATTCTACAAGACTTTGATGCATTTCATCTCGTTACCCTAATTTATTTTGTGTGTTACTGACAGGCGACGATGTGACAAACCCTATTCAGTTCGATGCCGATGCTTCTACGGTAAAGGAAGAATTGGAGGCATTATCAACGATTGCTCGGGTTCACATCGAACGTACCCCTTTGGATATCGTTGGAGGCTGTACTTGGACAATATTGTTTCTCGAAGACGGATCGCGAGTACACCGTGGAGACATGCCGTTGCTTGTGGTTGATTCCTTTTTGACAGGGACTCTTGGTGGGAGTACATCGATTGTCGTGGCCGAGGAGCGGAAAGGAACCATCAAAGAAGTACAGACCATCACGGTTGACGGAGGAGGAGCCAACGTTGACCCCACGTCAAGTTTCAAGTTGAGATTTGAGGGCGAGGAGACTGGAGATATTCCTGCATTACCACTCGGGGGAAATACATGTCTTGGATCGACCAAGGCAAAGCAAATAATCACATCAAGCACAGTGGACACCTCAGATGTTGGCGGCGACGCCTCTGTCTCACACCTCACCAGCTTTGCCCTCACATATAACGGCTACATCACATCGAAAATTATGGCCAATGGAGCGTCGTGCGACGATAATTCTGCCATAATTGCGCAGGAGCTAATGCAACTACCACATCTAAACGAAGTTTCTGTGTCTGGTTCCAACACAGGTGTTGGGGACGAGGGTTGTACTTGGGTAGTTACATTTCTTAGTGTCATGGGCAACCCAGAGCTCATGACTGTCACTGCGTACAACGGAGATCTGTCGGTGGGCCCGAGTCACTCAGTGACTGTGGGAGATGCCTATTCGATTATTCGTGATACAATAGCAATATCTCAGCCGGAAGGATTTGAGGGCGACATCAATCTTATCCAATCCGAACTTTCGAAACTGAGTTCGATTGGAATAGTCACTGTATCTTCAATGAGTGCGCTTCCTGACGAATTTGGGCAATGTACTTGGAATGTTACATTCGAGAGTAAGGCTGGAGACATCTCGCCCCTCGAGGTTGCTCGAAGCGGCACATCAGATTATTCGACGGATACTGAATTGAACTCAGGAAACCGGGTAATTGTTACCGATGATACTGTTCGTGGAACTTCCAAACCAGTCTCGGGTGATTTCAGACTTAAATTCGACGGAGAGCTTACAGGGTACATACCGCACAATGCGTCGCCGGAACTCGTTGAGTCTTCCTTGGACTCCCTTCCCAATATTGGAGACGTCTCTGTGACTAGGCTTGGTCCAGACGTGAATGGGTGCTACTCCTGGGATGTCACTTTTATTTCAGACCTGGGCCCGTTATCTCGTCTCGTTGCCGATGATCTCGATTTGACAGGGACTGTTGCATCGATATCTGTTTCGAAGATCGTTGAGGGCGCTCTCCCTCCTTTTATTGGCGAAGATTATGGGCATGCCGTAGTGCAGGGTACTCAAGATTTATCCATATTGATCCAGAATTTGAAGCAGGGCATCCCATATTATGTCCGTATCAGCGCATTAAATGCGTTGGGCGCAAGTCCATCAATCATGCCTTACCCACCACATGAAATTCCTTTTCCACAACCACCTGCACCGCCATCGGGTGTGATTGTGACACCGAAAGATGGTTCGACTCTTGCTGTTGCCATTCTTGCCCCTTTTCATGATGGAGGAGATGATGTGATATCCTATCGTGTTGATTACGGCACGCAACCATTCAATCAGGAAAGGCAACGGATTTCACTGACATGCGATCCGCAACCAGCGATCCAGTCCGTCACAACATCAGCAATGGACATCAATGAGATTCAGTACCTTGTCATCGATTCTAGCTACAGTGGCGCCGGTCGAATTTCGGAGGTACAAAATATTCGCTGCGACGCGTCTGGTGGTACCTTTAGCCTCTCACTTGGAGACGAGACCGCATATATTTCTCATGATGCCGACTCTCAAAGCATCAAAGATGCACTTCAATCGTTGTCGGTGATAAATGAAGTTGCAATCGCGTTCAACAATGGTAGAGAGACTGCATGCGCGCCATTTGATGGATCATCCGCCGGTGACTTCTCGGTTACATTCCAATCACTCACGGGCATAGACGGGGACTTACCTCAAATGACAGCTGAAACTAGTGGCCTTGAGGGTGCACGGCACGTTGTTGTCACCACAGAAGTCGAAGGCGATGCTCCTCTTAGCGGGTCGATTAAATTGGCGTTCCGCGGAGCAATGAGTGCAGAAATAGATGTTTCTTTGGAGCCAAATGAACTTGCCGCAGCAATTGAATTGGCGCTCGAAGAACTGGATACCGTGCAGGAGGGCGGTGTCACTGTGGAAGCAGTGAATCTCGTCCATGGAGGCCACGAGAAAATCTCCAGCATCGAATTTCAAGGGAGTGGTGTAGGAGGGAACATCGAAGCCTTGTCAGTAGTTCCTGAGCACTTATTGATACTCGGTTCTTCTGCAGATGCTTTTGTCTTGTCGGATGGGGAATCCTATGCAGCTCGCAATGGGTTAGACTCTGTATCGTCTCTGGTGGGAAACGAACTGTCCGGTAATTTTCGTCTTCGACTACGAGGCCACACTACGCGTCGCATACCATTTAATGCATCAGTCGATGAAATGAAAGCGCGGTTGGAAGAACTTCCGAATATCGGTCAAGTGGATGTGCAAATGAGTGGACCATCGAAGGAAATGGCGTACACCTGGTTGATCACATTTTTGTCTAGCCCTGGTTACTTTCCTCCGTCAGCCCGAAATATCGATGACCTTGAGGTTATCAATGAGCTATCCACCTCGGTCGCATCAGACTCATCAGCATTGATAAATGTAGAGACAATCCAAGTTGGTGACTCCATGCTTGAGGGTCAATTCCAGGTGGCTTACAATGACGGGACGAAAATCGAGACAACTCGGCCATTGCAGAGCTTCATTTCTGCCTCAGAACTCAAGCGAGAGCTGGAATCTTTGCCAAATATCGGTCGAGTCACGGTTGTGCGATCGAGATCATTAATCGGATATGAATGGGATATCGAGTTCACATCATGCGGTCTGAAAAACGGAAATGAAGTTTGCAACGATGGTGATTTGCTACCACTTGAAGTGTCGGATGTCAACTTACAAGGCTGTGGAGGACCTACGCTCACTGTTTCGGAATTGATCTCTGGCAGAGGTCCTGACACTTGTCCTCAATTGAGCAATGGACTTTGCTCCAATGAGGAAACGTTTGCTGGTCAATACCCTATCCACCATGAGATACGAGAACTAACTCTTGGAACTCCATACTATGTCCAAGTACGACTTCGCAACTCTCACAGTCATGGCCATCGACGCTTGTCAACCCCGTTGCGAGTCACACCCAAGCACAACCCTCCCGGTCCTCCTCCACCTGTAATATTGAGAGAATCAACTAGCACCAGCATCACAGTGGGATGGGAAAAGCCAAGAGTGAACGGTGGCAGAGAGGTCTCAGGTTACGAATTATGGATGGATACTTGGAGTGGGGGGAGCTTTTTTATGGTATACGATGGAGCTGGTAACCCCGATATAATGGAATATCGCCTCGCAACAAACGACATTGGTCCGCATAGTCAAATTGTTGAAACAGGAAGGCAGTACAGGTTCCAAGTGAGGGCGATAAATAATTGCGATACAGAAGACCTCTCGCGTTCATGCTTCGGTGAATTGAGCGAGATGCAAGCCTTTACGGTCAGAGAACCTCGCGCTCCATTGCCCCCCTTGATGCCTCAACGCGATGCTGACACTCGTGTCAAATCGGCAAACGAGGCCACGATCGCCATTTCGTGGTTTCCTCCAGTCGATAATGGCGGATCTCCTATCACTGGCTACATTTTGTACATGAAAGACTACGATGGAGAAATGACTAGCTATGTGCTAGATCACGAGACTACTAAATGGCACGTCGATTCACTTCGAACAGGCCAAGTCTACCGATTTCACGTCGTAGCGTTAAATTCATTCGGCAAAAGTGGCAACAGTCCAGTATTGACAACGGTAGCTGCGATGAATCCTGGACTGAGCTATGCTGGAGTTTCTGAGTTCTCCAACCCTTATTACATGCCCGTCGTCATCGATGTCCAAGAAAGGTCACTGACGGTGAAGTGGTCGCATCCGCAAGCCGACATTGCTGGAGGCTCTCCAATCATCGGTTTCAAATTATACATGTATAAGTTCGAGAATCCTTTGCTTCGTTCGAATGCGGATCCGATAAAGGAGGAAGTTCAGCACATTATCATTTCAAGTGATAACGAATCAGTCGGGGGGACATTTACCATCATCTTTTTGGGTTACGAAACCACCGACATTGCAGCGGATGCCACAGAAGACATGGTCAAGTATGCTCTCGAGAATTTGCCAGGCATAAATCTCGTTCACGTCGATTCGATTTTCAATGGATGGAGCATAACCTTCCTGTCAGAGGCTGGAGATCTCCCATTACTGCAAGTCACTTCAGGAAGGCTATCGCATGGAGCCAAGATTGCTGCGACGGAAATTACCAAAGGAGATTTCGCAACCTTCGTTTACGATGGATCTGAAATTCCCGGTCTACGGACATTTGAAGTAACAGGTTTAGCGCCAAACGCAGGTTATGCGTTCAAAGTCGCACCTGTTAACGCAGTTGGAGATGGAATTTTGAGCGCTGCATCGGTCGTTACCATCGCAACCGCTGGTGCAAGTGCATCAAAAACAACAGCATCAGGTAGTGCATTATCAAAGGGAATAGCGGGGTCCATCCAGGAAGTTCAGATTGTCACGTTCTTATCTACGGATTGTTCGTCGGATCGTCTTGTACTGTCATATGAGTCGTCAGACGATTCGAAAAATCTATGTGGCGCAACCGCATATGAGTTCGAGGCTGAGATCGAAGACCTTGGCACAGGAAATGTCCATGTATCTAGAGAAGAAGCATCATCTCCCACTGGCCACTTCGGGTACTCGTGGACTGTGACTTTCAATTCACGCTTCGGGGACATCCCAATGCTTACGGTCGATCACCTCCAAGTTGGCAATGGTCGAGATGCGCAAGGGAGATTGGGTCAAGATGGAATTTATGTGGTCGAGTTCTTGAGGGGGCAATCAAATGAATTTATAATTGAGCCCAAGACGGCATCTGGGTCAGTTGTAAAAGACTTATCCGCTTCTGGAGGAATAGGCGAAGATATATTTTTTACAGAGCTGTGGACGTCGGATGCATCGATTGTTGATGGATCTCATATTTGGTACTCTGATGGAGGCCTAAGCACCTACAATCCAGTTCTCTACATTGAACAGCTGCTTTCTATTTCTGCAGACATTGGTGCATTCCATCTCTCAATGGATACGTCCGAGACCCAGCCGTTGGGCCGCATTGATGGTGTCTACTCCCAGACGAGAGACATTACAGATATATCAACAGTTGCGATCCAAAATGCTTTGGCCGACCTGCCGAATGTTGGAAAAGTTCAAGTTACTCGGAGAAGCGATGATAATGATTTCATGCATCATTATTTCGTCGTCACCTTTAGAAACGTGTTTGGAGAGTATCCACTGCTAGCTGCGTCTGATCCATCGGTTATTATATCTCGAAACAATGGTCATATGTCGGCCACAGAAATTCAGACTATCAGATTGTCGGCGGACAAGCCATTCACGTATGAGATACAAATGATTTCAATCTCAAGCGACAATTTATCATTTGATCTTTCGTTCAAATCCGGCCCAAGAACGAATTCGATTCCGTGCAATTTCGGAACCGCGGCCGAAGCCAGCGATGCTGCCGGACTCGTGGAAGCCGAGCTGAATTCCTTGCCTGGTTTGAAAGTCCAAGTGGACGGAACGGTCAGTGGAGCTGGAATGGATGACGATCCTTGGAAATTCAGGGTCACATTCCGTGAGCCCGTGGGCCCACTGCCCCTCCTTGAATCTGACAATGCCGAGATTTTGCAAGTGTTGCAGGGCGACTCTTCGTTGATCGGATCTCTCGTACTCTCCTATCAGGGAGAGTACACTGGTGACATTCCTTTTGACGCATCTGCGAAAACGATAAAAGACAGTTTGGAAATGCTTGATACCATCGAAGGCGTTAATGTTAAAAAAGTAGATATTTACACTGGATATCAGTGGGTCATATCTTTCACCGGTCATGCTGGGAACCTTCCACTTTTGGTTGCACACAACAATGTGTTTGAAATACAATCTATTGAAATTAGTGGCGGAAACCCAACACCAATTGGGGGTGTATTCACACTATCGTATCTCGCAGAAGAAACGGGTATGTTGTCATTCGATAGCTCTGCGGATATTGTGAAAACATCTCTCGAATCGCTCCCTTCCATCGATCATGTTGATGTTAGCTGTGAAATGTTTGAAAATGGACAGAGCCGCTGGTTGGTGACATTTCGAGTGCCGCGCGAGCCTGTTTTGTTGGGGATTGATAGCTCAAGAGTAACAGGAAGTATTGGCTATGCTTCTGTGTCGGTTGAGAAGAATTCGCAATCTTCTTCGCTTGTGGCCAAAGTAGGTTCTTCCCCGACAATAATCGTGGAAGAAAAGGTTCCGGGTTTTCCGAGCTACACTGGCCAATACAGGGCCGCGGCTGCTGGTAATTATTCTCTCGCAGTCTTGCAACTTGAGAGTGGTGGTTTGAACGCGCAATATTTTGATAATCAATGGTTTATGGAGGAGCCAGTAATTGAGCGAGTAGATCCGGGTGTAAACTTTAACTGGGGATCGGGTGTCATCACGCAATACGGGCGTGACTACATCAGCGTTCGTTGGTGGGGTAAGATTAGGCCGCTATCAAGTGAGCCTTATACATTCTTCCTCGGTGCGGATGATGGAGCAAGACTCTATTTAGACCACGTGCTCGTTATAGATATATGGGAACAACGATATGTCCAAAAGAAGGCGACAGTGGAACTTACTGCTGGTGTGTTTCATGACTTGAAGGTTGAATATAAAGAGATTACTGGTGATGCTAATTTGCAACTGGAATGGAGTTCTCGCTCGTTGCGGAAGCAAGCCATCAACCCTTCTCAGCTGTACCACCCTTCTCACATTGTCGGAAGCCCATTCCGAACAACTATCACCGCAGGTGCTGCTGACTACCCCTATAGTGACATCATTGAAATTGAAGGCCAAAATATAACTTTGGCAGTTGCTGGTGAGCGAACGTCTTTCCTCTTGCAAGCTAGAGATTCGAGTGGAAATGCCAGGCTTTTTAGCGGAGATGCTTCCGATGAGGTGCAGTGGGCAGAGGAGCACTTCACGGTAGACATTGTAGGGGACCAAGGCTCAATTTCAGGCGACATTACATATTTAGAATCCGGTCAACATCGTGTTGACTATACTGTGCTCAAGGCAGGCACATATCGCGTTCATGTCAAGACGGGAGGCACTGACATATACTGTGGGCTTGGTGAGGAGAACAAGTGCTCGCCATTTTCTTTAACTGTTTTACCAGGTGCGACATTGGCTTCCAATTGCGAGGCAGAAAGCTCCTTTGACCCCGTCGACTATCTGGTTGAGGCAAGAGCAGGTGAGATTGGAACGTTTTACCTTCAGTCGAAAGACGCATTCGGGAACAATCGCAATTCGGGTGGTGACGAGGTCATTGCATTGTTCAAAAGTGCATCTAATCCCGACATTCAGTATCGCGGCAACGTCAAGGATGGATACGACGGGTCGTATCAGATTACGTACTCGATTCCTGTTGCTGGCAGTTACCTCGTTTCAATAACAATAGGAGGTGAAGCGGTACAATACTGTGTCGGCCCAAGCGGAGAACGATGGCATTCCCGTGACTATGACGGCTCCAGCGTTTACACTCCACCACCATTCTGCTCGTTGGGTGATGACCTGTTTCTCCATGTCATTCATCGTGAACTTCATGGAGTGGCCTCATCGCTCACGGAGGACAATTTATTGGGCCTCTCATCCGCAGTTGTCGGTGTGGAAACCGGGTTTACCATTGAATCACGTGATAAATTTGGCAATGTGAGATCAGGATCGAGTACATCCAACATCGTCGAAAGTGGTGATGGTATGTCGGATGCGTTTCTTATTTCCCTTGTCGGACCAAAAGGAAATACTGTTATTACTTCTTCGGCGGTAGAGATATTAAGCTCTCTGGATAGCAGTGTCCCCGGTTATTTTCGTTTATCGTATGGTGGTAGAGTAACAGGGGATATCCCGCATAATTTCTCCGCCGCTGCAATGCAGGTTGTGCTGTCTTCGTTGCACAACACAGGCTCGACTCGATCCGCAGTTCAAGTGAGCCGATCCGATGTAAATGGAAACTATCAGTGGAAAATTACTTTCGTAGATCACCTGGAGCTTTGGTCTCAGTATCCACTCTCTGTGTTGCCGAATTCTGATGGGTCCAGCTCTGTTTCGGATACAATGTTTGTTGCAAAATTGCCACTCAATGGAATCTATCCAGTTCGCTACACCGTGTGGGAAACGGGGACATATGAACTTAGCGTATTCACGGGTAGTACTCTCGTTTCGGGCAGCTCATATACCATTGAAGTATCTAATGGAACACCACAAGCATCGTCTTCGTACGCAGTTGGTCTAGGACTGGAAACAGGTGTTGCAGGAGAAGCTTCGAAATTTGAAGTCTATGTTAGGGACCGTCGCCAGTCGGAAATCCAATCCATCATGACATCTGCCACGGTCATAGAGTTCATCAATGAAGTGCAGCGTGTGAGGTTAATTTCGAATGCCGGCGAAACGTTCCATCTCGAGTTTCGCGGACAAAAGACAGTTGATCTTGAGATCGGAGTGTCAACACTATCCGACGTGACTAATGCATTGGAATCGCTTCCGTCAATTGAGAATGTTGATGTGACATCGGATGGGTCAAATATAATTCAAAATGGAGACAGTATTGATGTTGAGTTCTTGACTGAGCATGGCGGATTGGACTTGATCAGGAGCAGTGGGCCAGAAGAAATAACGAGGATAATTGAAGGTGAAGCGCCGTATCGAGCTGAAAGGCAGGTATTCAACTGCAATGCGAACGGAGGATACTTCATCCTGTCGTTCAAAGAACTTACAGCCACAATAGAATTTGACGAAGAAATTGGTAGCGTCGCACCTAAAATCTCTGCGCTGATTGGCCATCCCGTGTCGATTGTGGATCCTGATGACTCAGTACCAACCATTTGTAGCGGTTCAGGAGAGATTGCGTTCATAGATTTTCCCGCGGAACTCGGCAATGTTGAGCCGATTAGTGTCAGCTTTGACGCTCTTGACGATGGTTCCATATCCTTACTTGGAAATGGAGAAGAACACTTCGGCGCAGTGAATGGAATCAGTCCAATCATGGGGTATTTTACTCTGTCCTATGATAGCGAGACAACGGATCCGATCGGTGTAGACGCAACGGCAGGAGAGGTGAAGATTGCACTAGAAAATTTGCAATCAATAGGATCAGTAAGTGTGACGAAAGACTTGCTCGGTACACGAGAAAGTATGGATGGTAAGCCGCCCTTCAGCATTTGGTCAATCACCTTTGCAGATGAAAATGAGGATGGTTGCGAGCCAGGATCATGGGATAAATGTCCTGCAAACATAGGAGACTTGCCCCCTCTCGTAATAGACTCAACTTTGGTTGTGTACGACATTGGAGCGACACAACTACAACCGGCACCCATCATTAGTAATTTCGAAGTAGTGAAAGGCTCGGCTGGGAATGCGTTCGACGACACAACGGGTCAATCAATCCTCGACTTTTCTCTAGCTCACAATCTGATGCAAGGTGTTGGGATTGAAATGAATGAGGCCCATACATTATCATGCTCTTACTCATCCGAGGCACTTTTGGCAGCAGACCCAACGGGGTCGTTTGAGCTGATCATTTTGAATAAGCGTATACTTATAGATGCTCAAGCGTCTTTGTACGTGCTGAATGCCATCGTCAGCCAGGCTCTTGAACTAAAGCACCCAGTCTCATTTACGGGTAGCACCCACGAGACAATCTGTCATTTCGATAGGAACAACCCCACCATGGCAGTGACCAAGCTTAGATTCTCGAAAGATGATGGTCCTATTCCCAAAGTTTTTGTTCAGTCGGAGCAAAGCGTGGTAGTTAGCGCAACCAACGACGTCGATGCCGTTGACAAGGTTGAATATTTAGGTGGTGGGCGATATCTGCTCACTTATACTCCAACGATTACTGGTCATTATTCAGTTTCTGTCAAACTGGATGACAAGCATATTTGGACCGATCTCTCCTCGGGCGTGTTCATCTATCCTTCCAATGCAAGTGCTCATTCTTGTAGTCACAATTCTAACTTGGTTGCTGTGGCTGGTAATGAAGAATCATTCACTATTGTGGCTCGAGATAGGTTCGGAAACATGCTCTCTTCAGTAGAGTCAAAAAATGCTACCTCACTACTAATCAGTCTGGAGGGAGTTGCTGATGGATGCAACAACGCAACGCGGCATGATTATCCAAACGCAGCCACTGAAGTAAAGACGGGCAACTCTGTTGGTCATTATAGAATAGTTTACACACCAAAGTTGTCCGGGGTGTACCTGGCTTCTGTCATGTTGCGATCTCAAGGAGGTCTGCTCGCCACATACTTCAAAAACCAAGACTTTTCCCAGCCCGTAATCGGCAATAGCAACCATAACTTGTCACCGTATCATGAAACTCCATGGTGCGCCGCGGGTAAACCTGCTTGCGATTCGACCAGACTCGATTTAGCAATCTCATTCGACTGGGGATTTGAGTCTCCCCTTGACTCGGACCCGTCTTTTCCAATGGATTCCTTTTCTGTCTTGTGGGCAGGAGAGCTAAAAGTGGCGACGACAGAAGAATATATTTTCACCGTTCATTTGAACGGCGACATCCGGCTCACAATTGGACAAAACGCAATAATCGATAGTCTCGAGAATACAAGCGCCGCGTCGTTGACATCCATCCCTATTGTACTTGAAAAGGACATTTTTTATCCTTTTCAAGTGGAGTATGTCCACTCGATGGACGAGGCCAAAATCCAGCTCTTTTGGGAATCTTCCTCTGTACCGAAGCAAATTGTTCCCTCCTCTATGTTCTACTATTCCCGTCACATATCTGGTTCATCCCCGAGTCCATTTTCTGTTACTGTTGCTCCGGGTGCAATTGATACATCGAGTACTGCAACAGGGGACGGCCTTACACATTGCGTCGCAATGGAAGAATGTAGTTTCGTTATCCAAACAAAAGACTTCAATGAAAACAACAGATTCAATGATGGTTCCAATCCTGGGTTTGAGATTGACATCATTGGCAGCGGGGACTGGGCTGGTGAGGGGCGTATAAATGGCGTAGTTTCATCAACCCCAGCTGTCGTCTCTGAGATTACGTTAGCAAGCAATGATTGGCAGTACATTGGAGATGCATATGCCACCCACCTCTCGACGCAGATTGCTACCTCCTCAAGCTTTGTAGGAATGGTATCACGAGGAGATAAGATCGTGGTCGACGGGTCACTGTACACTATTTCACCATCTGGGATATTTGATTCATCACGGGTGCCTCTGTTTTCCCCTTATTTAGGTCCGACGAAAAGTATTCCTGTATTCAAAGCAAGCAAAACTTGCGCGAGTGGCACCCACACTGTAAAATACACACCGCTGATCCGAGGGTCGTACGACATTGATGTTCGACTTCCCAGTGTGGCTGAAATTCAACGTGTTACGACGTCCGCGCTTACTCATTCCTCGCTTTCTGGCTCCTTTACATTGACATTTCTTGGTGGTATGGGATCGGACCCACTTGTATCTGGAAGTGTTGCTTATGATGCCACTACTGAGGATTTTAAGATTGCCCTTGAATCTATTGAAACCATTGGGTCGGTTGAGGTATCGCTACATAATTGTGACGATCCTGGAATCTCTTGCTCGTGGAACGTCACCTTCCTATCTTTGGATGGTGATGTACATCTTCTCGAACCAAATAGAGTTCACCTAGGTGGGGTATCAGACGTTCGAGTTGCAGCTCTTGCGGAAGGACGCCGCTCTAAATCATTGTCGGGGTTTTCGAGGACAATCAATGTTTTACCAGGATCAACGAGTCCTTCTCGAACCGTCGCCCTCGGCAGAGGCCTCACATCAGCAACAGCAGGCCAAAAATCTGTCATTGTTATACAACCAAAAGACTCATACGGAAACGATAGACTCGCGGATCAGGAACAAGAACTGTTTGCCGTGTACATTTATCCCGAACAAGGCGACAATAATGGGTCATTTCCCGTTACGAAAGGTACTATTCATCGAGAAGGAAATGAAAGTGGCTATACCGTTGAGTACACCCCCAAAGCAAGTGGGTTTCACACAATTGCTGTTGTTCAAGCAACATCTACCAAAACACAGATCATTACGACAAAATACAACAGTAAAGCGAGAGGGGGTACATTTTCGATCGAATTGGGTAACCTATCGACTCTCCCAATTTTGTGGGACGCGGACAGTGTGGCATTAAAAAATGCTCTTGAGTATTCAATGGGAAGCCTCTCTCTCTTCTCCGTCCAAAAGCAAGCTCACGGACTTCTCAACTTCAAATACACTGTTTCATTTGATACATTAATAGGCAATGTGCCCAATTTGTCGGTAGATACTTCAAACCTGATTGGCAACTCATATGAGTGGGATGTAACATCACCCACAGATGGACGTTTCTCGCACATCTTAATAATTGATGACCCGAAGTACGAGACCCAATCAATCCGATTGACAATATTAGATCAGTCATCTCTTACTGGAGCCACGTTCGCTCTAAAGTTTATGGGGCTCATAACGGACTCAATACCATGGGATGCAGACGACAATGAAGTAGCACAAAAACTGAAAATGCTAAGCACTATTGGAGATATACTTGTCAGTCTTAATGATGGCGACATTACCTTTGATCGTTCCTGGCGCGTTACATTCAATCCATACGAGGGTACATCGCCTAATAGCCTTATCAACTTTGGGAATTTGACACCTATTGAAGTGGTAAATGTCGATAGCAGCATTTCCGTTGATGTCGAGACTGTTGAGGACGGGACCAGTCCCTTCAGGGTATTTGTTTCACCCGCTGAACCAGCACCAACAGAAACGACGGTTTACGATTACAATGGGGTGCGTCACTTTGAGGGTTTAAGCACCGGTGTGTACAAGTCAGACTCGCACTTCTTCATACAATCAAGGGATGAGTTTTCAAATGAAATTATTGATGGTCCTTTGCGTGAGGTTCAAATTATCGAGACCTCATCGTCATCTCAAATTGGCGGATTTTTTGAAGTGTCAATGTTCGAAACAAAAGTACGGGTGCACGCGTCCGCATTTACGAGCGAGCTTGAAAAAAAGCTGATATCTATTCCAGGAGTAGGGCCATTAACCGTTTCATCTAACTCTGCCAAGAACTTGGTGGTTGGAAAATCTGCTGCCGTTACGAAGGGTCGAAATACCATTGTTCCAAGCCAACGGCTCACTGAATTTGTTGTTGGGGATTGGATCCGGATCGGCGACAAGGATGAAGGGCAGCTATTTTCGATTACTGATATGGCTGACGTGGCACCATTCACTGTGACTTTATCTTCGTCGTTTTGGGGACAATCTAGCGAATCATCAAATATTTATCAGCATGGGTTGTCTCAAAATCGTAGAGGATACCAATACATTGTATCTTTTGATTCATTGCTTGGGGATGTACCAAATATTGGTGTCGACGGGAAACTCTTGGAAGGGGATGATGCAAAGATCGAACTTACATCCTGTGATTGGAACGTCAATCAGAGTCTTAAAGTGAAGTCTACGAGCTCATCGTTAGCCGATGGCTATTTCTACCTGGTATATGGAAATTCAAAAACTCGTGCATTGAGTGTCTCTGCGTCGGCAGACGAGCTGGAAAATGCCATCCTATCAGACATCAATACTATACACTCTCTATCCGTTACTTCTGCGCACAACCATGTACTTGGGTCATATTCTTGGGCTCTCCACCTCAAATCCTTTGACGACGATGCTCAGTTATTCTTTGCGGAAGGCCACCTGCTGGAAGGAGGCACAATCGTCGCAACTGTAACTTGTCCTGTGGCCTCAGAAGATCGGCCCGAAAGCAGAGTCGAGTCAGTCGCTGGGCGTCGTGGACAGAATTTCATCGTCGCCCTTGATGGACCAACTACGGTTCATGGCGGAGTCAGGCACATTGAGAGTGGGAGATATTTCGCAACTTACAGAACCCCGAGAGTAGGTGAATATTCACTTTCCATCCAATCCGTTCTTTCCGGTGGCCTCTTTGGCGAATACTTCAGCAATCAAAAGCTGCATGGCTCATCCACGTTAACTCGAGTTGACCAAGCGTTGGATTTCCAGTGGAGTAATAGTGACTTTTTAACCACTACGGCAAGGGATTTTGTCAGCGTTCGTTGGACTGGTTACATAAAACCCGCATTCAATGAAGTGTATACGTTCACCGCTCATGTCAATGATGGGCTGAGGTTATGGATCGGCGACGAGTTGTTAATTGACAAATTCGACAATGAAGTTGATGTCAAAAATGAATACGTTGAATTCTCCGCCTCCACAGTTGATGCCCTCAAGCCAGATCAGCTTGTCGCTGTCAAAGTAGAGTACAGAGAAAATCGCGGATCAGCCCTTATTCGTCTTCAGTGGGAGAGCATCTCGCAGCCTTTTGCTGTCATAGATCAGCCTCGGCTGTTTTTCAATGCCAGTCACATTCATGGATCACCCTTCGAAGTCTCACCCCTTGCTATCAAACCTCCAAGCCCAAGATTTTGCAATGTCGATATTGTAGCATGGGACTCTCTTCAAGTGACGTGGTCTGCTCCAATTGATGATGGGGGAAGTGCAGTAAACAAATATCTCGTAGAATCATGGAGCGCCAATGAATATGGCACTACAGAGAATCAACAGCTGCGGATCAAACGAACCATTACTGGGGGGTTGTTTTCCATTAGCATGCATTCTCGAAGCACTGACGTGCCAATTGGATCGTCAGCGCTGGATTTCGAGCTGCTCATGGAAAGTCTTCCAGACATTGGTGACGTCAAGGTTACCAAAATAGAAGAAGCGAACGAAGTGGTCTACAACGTTGAATTTCTTCTGCACAATTCGCCTGTTCCTATAATGAACATCGAAATGCATGCTGTAACCCCTGAAAATGCTAGGGGCGAGTACTGTGTCTGCGCAAAGAGCAGTACGTCGTGTGCATCTTCCGGGTTTTCAAATGATATGAGCTGCGATTCAGGGTCAACCAGAGAGAGTACTGTCATCACGCGAACTCACGAGGTTCTCTTGGATAAAACAACGATCGACAATGGGAGCGAATTTTCACACGTCATTCAAGGGTTGATTCAGCCATCAACTGTTTCAGATGGGTTTGGAGTTCGAATCTCCGCAGGAAACACCGAGGGATACGGCAAACCATGCCCCTCATTGTTCCTAAAACCCTACGGTCCGCCACTACCTCCCGCCATTGTTGAACTTAGGCGTGTTGCATCTGATCCTTCGAGCCTTGCCTTACATTTTACGTCTGTGATGAGTCCGGAGGACAAGGGCTCCATAGTTAGTGCCTATTTCGTCGAGTGGTCGACTTCAGAGGGCTTTGAGACCGGGACTGTGGCCAACGCAACACTCAGTGCCGAATCCATTCGTGGTGCCAGGCTTCCCTCATTCAACCCAGTCAATAAAGTCTTCAATTATTACTCAATCGTTGGTTTATTGTCGGGCATAGATTATTTCGTGAGAATCTCGGCTGTGAATGAAGCTGGTATTGGTCCCAAATCGCTATCATCCCCCCTATCATTAGCTCCTGGATTTAAGCCGACGGATCTTGAGGACCAGAGTGGTGTTCGCCTCTCTACCCTCTTACCCGACGAGATAGTTTCCGTAGCGGAATCGTCATCAACTTTACGTGTCTCTTGGCGTGCTCCATTTAGTGACAATGGCTTTGGTGTTTCTAATTACCTCATCGAATACTGGTTGTCGAGTGGCGTCCAAGAAGTGCAAGAACTGAACCTTCTTTCCCCTAACGGAGGCCAAGTCAGAGGAACTTTTGCACTGAGCTACGGAGGCGACACGACCGACAGCCTGAGCGTTGATTCTTCTGCTGAAATGATGAAATCTGCCCTTGAGAGTCTAAGCACTATTCGCGAAGTAAAGGTGTGGCGTTCAGGCAACAACCCTGCGTACAAGTGGACTGTTACTTTTGTATCAGAGTTCCCTTCTATTTCCGGCCGTGTTCTTTTGGTGGATGAATCAACTGAATTGGCCGATTCTTTTGGGGGAGTCCCAATATTGTTAATCAGTGTGTCGACACCTGGTGTGTTACCAATAGGATATGGCACTAAAGTTGTTGCCGTGGACGATCCACTGCAGACCCACTTTTACTACTTGTTGACCGATCTATCTGCAGGGAATCACTACAGTGTGCAGGTGTCTGCAGAGAACAGGCTCGGATATGGCCGCCCACAAACATCTATCCCCAACAAATTGGCCCCACCAGTTCAAAAGCCATCCAGTCCTACTAACGTACTGCTTTCTGTTTCATCAAGCCACTCATTGGAAGTTATTTTCTCTAGCCCCGAAAGTGACGGGGGCAAGACTGTTACACTGTATCGAATTGAGTGGGACACGGAGCCAGAATTTGATAGCCTGAAGAGTTCGCCTCTCGGTTCATACTCTCTGTTCCCACCACAAAATGACTCAGGGTGCGAACCGTGCAAGCATCAAATTACAGGTTTAATAAAGGGACGAGACTACTTCGTGCGCGTATATGCATACAACTCCCATGGATACTCGGTCGAGCCAGGCGTACCTTCACCGCAGCATCTGTCACCCAAGACGACGCCCGATCCTCCACGTGTTTTACACATTGTTCCTCAATCTGAGACGAAAATACAAGTGTCATTTCCACCAACAGACGACGATGGTGGTGCACCGGTGACAAAGTATAAAATCGAGTGGAACATGATGTCATTTTCTGCGCGAATGGCGTCTATGAACATCGATCATACGGCTCTACTGTACAGTCCTTATAATGTTCAAACTATCTCTCTATCAGCAGAAGCAGACGATTTAGGAGGGGTGTTTCGAATAGCTTTTGGAGGTCATGCCACTGAGGAGATTGCGGCGAAATCAACAGCAAACGACGTAAAGCTTGCGCTGGACTCCTTACCCACAATAGGATCGGTGTCTGTATCTCGTGATTATCGGAACGGGCTCGTATGGGTCATAACCTTCCTGGCAAACCTTTCAAATGAAAGCAAATTCGGTCCAATTGAGCTACTGTCTGTAAGCGCGGATCCTGCGGCGTTGCCAACAACGTTCGGCACAAACATTTCAGGAGCTTCCGGATCGTCACTAACGGGAACTGGGGTCAGACTTGAAGTCAAAGAGGTGGTAACTGCGTATAAGGGTTTTGAGCAGCAGACGCTGACCACTAAATGCCACACATCCGCTGGTGTTCTTGGTGGCACTTTTGCTCTCGCTTTCGAGGGGTCAAGAACGAATGAAATCCCCTTTGATGTCTCTGCATCTGATCTGAGACTAAACATCGAAAGCCTCTCATCAATCGGAACAGTCAAGGTTGTGCGCCGTAAGACTAGTAAAAATTCATTCCAGTGGACGATCATCTTTCTTGATCGCCTCGGCAATGTTCCATTACTTGAGGTTCATGATCACTTGACGTGCTCGGGTGGGTCAGACAGTGCCCTAGTTTTCGTTACTGAAACTGTTCAAGGTGTGCTACCACGTATGGATGGACCTCACTCGGGGAGAGTCGAGTTGAATGCTACAGCTTTTGCTGCTGGACATGACATTGTTCATTCGGTTGGTGGCCTGACGCCGGGTATGAATTATCATTTTAGAGTGTCTGCGTGGAACGGCGCAGAGAGTTCCTACGGCGCACATAGACATTCTTCACCATCACTAATTGTACCAATGGCTATTCCCGATCCGCCTTCATCCATAGAGATGTCTTCCATTGATGATTCCACTATTCTAATTAGCTGGGACGCTTCCCTCGCTAGAGGGGTGCAGCAAATCACCGAGTTCAAGGTCGAATTAGCTGAGGAAACTAATGGTGTTGATTCTCATTCAGAAGTAACTATCTTTGCCGTCTTAAATATGCCAGAAATTCAGGAAATCATTCTCGAGACAACAGCTGATGATATGGGAGGTTACTTTAAAGTTCGCTTCATGGACGAAGTGTCCTCGAATATTTCTACAAACTCGGACGAGGAGGAGATCAAAGACGCTCTGGAAAGAATATCTACCATTGAAAAAGTTGAAGTGTCGATTCTTCCGCACACGCAGGATTTTATGTTCTCTTACGGCCGTCGGTGGGTTATCAGCTTCACGTCCCAACTGGGGAATTTACCGTCAATGCTTGTTGACACTGGTTCTGGCCTACCATCAACGATTGCAACTGGTGGTACTCTCCGCGGAAGTTCGTCTGTGGTCAGAGTTCAAACGATTTTCGATGGGGGCCTTCCGACGAGCTTCATCACTCCTTCCATTCTGTCTTCAAACAAGAAGTACAGGTCTAGAGTTCTGGCATTCAACGGCCATAGCTGGAGCGTTCCATCCATCTCTAAATATTCCATCTCGCCTTCCAAAGGAGCTCCCTCTCCGCCTCGGAAAGTTCGTGTAAACATCTTATCAGATACCAAAGTTGGCGTGTCTTGGACGCAACCCAGTTATTCTGGTGGGGACCCCATTGCTTCCTACAGGCTTGAGTGGGATAATGACTCCATGTTCAACCAATTTTCTTCGACTGTTAGTCACGTCACTGGGACGGAAGATTACTATTTTGTGATCAAGAACCTAGATCCTTTGGAGTCGTACTTCGTTCGAGTGATGGCCTATAGTGCAATGGGCTTTAGCGAGCCGGTATTAGCTGTTCCACTCCTGTCGGAAACACAAACGATTGCCATATCCCTCATTGAAATGACTGGTACAGTCGACTACTCAGAAACATTTGCATTTGGGTACATGACAGAGAATGGGTTTCAGCGAACAACAAATCCCATATCAGTTTATGCAATCGCGCAATTCGTCGAGGATGAATTAAACAAATTTGCCCACGTTTCGGTTGATAGAGAGGACCATTCATTGGCTTTTGATTCTTCTGGCTCTGAAACAAAGTTCTTTTCTATTTTATATCGAGTAACTTTCTTCGGCGAAGAAGGCAATGTAGCCCTCTCGATTGTAGATGACAATCTTGGGCAAATATCCGCAACCATCGAATCGCAGTAGACAGTCAGAGACACAAGTCACCAAATTAAGAACCCAATGTTTATTTTAGTCGATGTTTGCATATTTGCAAAGCTTCGTGCGATGCAAATCTTGTAAGAAAGTAGGGCAGTCAAACGTAAAAGTGATTAGGAAATGGTGCAGCATTCGGCTTGTTTTACAGCATTTGTTTCAGCCTCCTTTTCCACTGTGGTTGTTGGCTTAGGCTCCGTTCTAGTCCCACTCTCATCATTCGTGTTGCTTCCACCCCCCTCGTTCATCATCGCTTCCAATTCGGTTTCCTTTCGATGTATTGCCCTGATTTATGGATGTTGGGATACGAGCCCCGGTCATCAGATGACAGAAATCCACATAGAGTAATTGCTAGACGACAATACATAAACACTCACTCTTCACGAGCAGCTTGCTCGGTAACCAGCCTTTTAGCCTCTTCCTCTTCCTTCAGATTTGCAGCCTCTCTGCGAGGTTCGTGGACGACGGGACGGATTGTTTCAATCAGTAAATGAAAATGACTTCCAACCAGCAATAGTAGGAAACACACTCACTCTGCTGCAGCTGCGGCCTTCTCCTCGACGCATTTATTCTCAGCTCTAAAAATGCAAAATAATGAGTATGATTAAAGGCAAAGAAGAAGATATCATGCGGTTACTCACTCTAGTGCCGCCTCGGCCTCAGCTTCTTCCTTTTCAAGACGTTTTGATCTCGCTTTTTCCTTTGCTCTACAAAGGCACACCATCGCAATTAGTACTTTTGCAGTAGCGACTTCAAAAAATGCTCTACGTCGATACAATACTCACTCAGCCATGCGTTTTTGAGCTGCCTCACTTGCTGTCTTTTCTTCTTCTTTCAATCGCTTTGCCCTACAGTTGTTGTTTAGTAACACGGTATCAATACTGATTGTGAAGCGAAAAGAAAAATAAACAGTGACTTGAGTTGCTCTTACTCAGAAGCAGCAGCCGCCTCTTGCTTCAGCCGCAGAACCCTGTGTTTTTGCAATGATTTGAGCTTCACACGTGTAGACAACATTTGCATAGAGCTAAGAGCAGCCAAACACTCACTCTTCCGCAGCAGCCTTTTCTACTTCGACGCGCTTCTTCTCTGCAGCTTCTTCCGCCAAACGCTTTGCCCTTTCATCGATTGAATTTGGATTTGTGGTGTTAGTAATTGCTTGCGCATATATCAATCGACAATTAGCCTACGCGACACTGTGGTTGCAAGCAACTCACTCTTCTACGGCAGCCTTCTCTTCATCGATGCGCTTCTTCTCTGCCGCTTCTTCCACCAAACGTTTTGCCCTTCAGTCGAGAGATTGCGGATACGAATAGTCAGTATTTCCAGGCAATTCACAGGTGAATGCAGAAACAAAGACACCACTCACTCTTCCGCAGCAGCCTTCTCTATTTCGATGCGTTTCTTCTTTGCAGCTTCTTCCGCCAAACGCTTTGCCCTTTCATGAATTGAATGCGGATTTGTGGTGTTAGTAGATAATTGTCTGCACAGATACCGACAATTTGCCATGTAAGCAACTCACTCTTCTGCTTTTGCGGCTGCATTCTCTTCTTCGATGCGCTTCTTTTCTGCCGCTTCTTCTACCAAACGCTTTGCCCTTTAGTCGAGAGATTACGGATATGAATAATACCAATCAGAATTTCCAGACAAATTCACAAATCAAGCGCAAATGCCATAGCTAAGAAACAACTCACTCTTCCGCAGCAGCCTTTTCTAATTCGACGAGCTTCTTCTCTGCAGCTTCTTCCGCCAAACGCTTTGCCCTTTAGTGGATTGAATGTGGATATGTAGTGTTAGTAATTACCAGCACAGGAACATGTGACAATTCACCTACGAGACAGGGATGCAAAATTGCAACTTACTCTTCTGCTGCTGCGGCTGCCTTCTCTTCTTCGATGCGCTTCTGCTCTGCCACCGCCGCCTTCTCTTCTAGCCGCTTCGCCCTTCGAATTGAACAAATACAGACTCGTCATGTTAGTGATCGAACGATTATCAATACAAGCATTCGACCTCCCCCCATAGCAAAATTTACTTACTCAGCAGCAGCAGCCTCGTCGCCTGACTTGTTGGCGTCATCCCCAGCCACGTTCACGACCCCTATTGAGACGAATTCTTCCTTCTTAACCACAGGAGCAGACGTAGGCTCTGGATTGGTGTTGCCACCATCGACGCAGCCTTTGCATTTCGACACATCCTTCTTGGCCCATTGATTTTTGCTGTATTCCGACTTTGGCAGAGCTTTTTGACAACTAGAGCAGGTTCGTGTCGCCATGGTGAATGAGTAGCTTCAGGGATGCAGATGATGGAGAATAATTTTAGATCGATATGATGTAGGAGTAGGAGTATCGGTCGAGAATGCCGCTCAGCTGCACAACAACACTGTCATGGTCAGCCAGCTGCTGCGTGCGGCGAGGAGCGGCGAGGTCATCGTTGGTTTTTGGTTTTGCATTTTGCAGGGAGTTGCACAAGGCTCGAACACATCGTCTGTCCATCTCACGATCTCCCAACCACTGATCTTGTCTTTGAGCGAACCGATTGTCGCCAAAAATGGATCTTTCGGAGAAAGGAATAAAAATTTGAATTTGGTTGTCGAATACGGTATTGATTCCTACCGCTCCTGAAATTCAATAATTTGGGTGTCTCAAAATAGTACAGGGTTCCAAAGTAGGATCAGATGCACATGACACTCATCATCGGAATGAGCTTCACAAGAAATGACAGGACTTGCAATTATCTGAGAATATCTTGCAATTTTGTCACCCTGACCATGGCGACCGGCCGTGGCCCTCGCGCCGCCGCCGCGTCAGCTTCACTCTATGATGACGATGTCTCTCTCAACAATAATCACAACTACGAACTCTATCATTTACAAGATGTACAAGGTGCATTCCTGACATGAACATCTCTTGCATAAAATTATAGATCTGGGAGGGAATCAATCATATCGGAATCAACAACAAATACCGACATGGCAATCAATGCATCGCAGTCCGAAGTCACTTGCAAAGACTTGGGCAATGACGTGCAGCTCAAGACTATGAACTCGCTCTCCACCGTCGAGAAGGCCACACTCGAGGCCCTCACTGCCACTCTCCGTGGTTGCAATGCTCACATGGGCGGCTCAGCCATCGGCAAGGGCTTTCAACTAGCTGCTCGTTACCATTTGCACAAACGCGCCCCGCAATCATTGCCACTCATAGACGACTCAGCTCTTGAGCCTGGTGTCCAGCACACCATCGAGGATCCATTCTACATTGTCGATC
>JALLBK010000100.1:0-24113 GCA_036940085.1 Discostella pseudostelligera
TGGATAGAGCAAGAAAGAATTTGCAGAAAACAGAGATGATTCTTTCTGAAACAGCACTATCGGGCTATTGCTCGGTCCGAATATAATCCCCGCCTTAAAATGGAAACCGCTCATCGCACAACGAGATCCTACCACATCGGACCATCTCGTCCTTCCGTCGCACTACATATCGTTGCGACATTCAAAATTACAAATCGACTTACCATCACTCGTCCAAACCGCCTGAAGGTGTTTCTTCCATGTTGGAAAATGAATGTGGAATCCATTTTCCATTCCATTTATTTCCATATTTTCGTGTGGAATTGGAATGGAATATTCCACAGATCTATGTAGGATGAAAAGTACGAAAATTTTCCATATTTTTCTGTGGAATGCGTGGAGTATCGTACTAGATCGTACACTGTATCGGTAGCTAGTATGAATTCCTATGGAAGCGTCCGCCACATGGAATTCCATTTCCATATTTTCCTGTGGAATGGAGATGGATGAACCTCCAAAGAGTGAGAAAGAGTGTATCTCCTTCCGGCCAAATTACTGCTGTAACACGTGCGGCAAGTGCGAGACTTCACTTCCTGGTACATTTCTACGTAGAATTCGACGTGGGTATTTTGCCAGTATTTTGGTTACTAACCATGAAAGCCGCCGCAGCCGCAGAGATGCTCGGTCGTCCATGCTCAGTAGCGCCGAGGCATCTACCGCATACTAATTGCCGTAGGCCGAATTACTGCTCCGTGCCATCCCGATTATCAAGCAGAAATTTCAATGACGGCGCCGGTGTCGCTCGCCGATCTCTACCTTGTCCATGGTTGCCAAATCCGCGTCCTTCATCAGCAACCCTGTGGCATTTGAATGCACAACATTGTTGCAATGGTAAATCGTTTTCATTAATCTCGCTTCGATTATTCTCAACGACACTTCTCGAGAATTGCTGTCGCTGGAGTGGTGATGGAAGTAGCAGTAGTAGTTGCAGCAGCGGTTGCCGACAAGTGATCCAAAATTATGATCGTTCGAATGAGAATAAGTACACAGTCTGGAGGAGTTCAAGTTGTAGACTCAGTAATAAAAATGTTTGTGGGTGCCGAAGAAAATATCATGAAAGCGGAAGGAGTGAGGAAAAATTAAGTAACAGACCGACCGCCAGAAATAGTCCCGACCAGAAGAACCAGCTAAATCATCAACATCTTCAGCGTCGCGAGACTAATCATAATCAGTACAATCATAGACCAAGGCAGCATTCCACAAGGCTCGTTAGCGAATCTGCGGCACGACGAACTACTCAACTTTATCTTGATTATCATGACAACAACACCCGCTCAAATCTTCCTCCTCTGCCACCATGGAAAGATTCAGTAAGCCTCTTTGGTGCGGAACTGGCATTGGAATACTGGGCCAATCGTAACAACACCAACTCTCATAAAAACAACAATGATCACCTAATGAATCAATCAACAGTGCAACTCGAGGAGGATGCAGCTACGGCACACCGTCTTTTTTCGGTATTAGAACATATCCACCTTTGCATAGATGATGGCAGGGGCACCGATTTTATATTGACCAATGCCATGTATTCCCATGTCATTGATGCTCTTGCCAAAAGTCCCAAGTTTGAACATGTCGAACTTGCCGAGTCATACCTTCGAAAGTTTATGGAGTTGTATCTTCTACGCAATATTCAATATAGTCTGGTGTGTCAGCCATCAGTAATGCAACTATTGGATCAAATCAGGGGGGCTTCACATCATTTGACGACGTCAATGGACGAGGATGGCGAATGCAGATTTACTAATCAAACCAAAATAGCCCCAATCCGATGGAACAATACCGACAAACATCATTTTCCCAACCAAATTAGAATAACTGGAGTGATGAGGGGATATGCACGACAATCCAACCCCAAAGCTGCGGAGGCGTTACTAATTCTTATGAGGGACCTTTCGTCGTGTCCGACATTGAATCGACAACAGTGCATGCAAATTTTCCGTCCCAATGCCGTAGGGTATGCCACGGTAATTGACGCCTATTCGCGTATGCATGACGGGATGAATGCAGAACGTATCTTACATCTCATGAGTTCGGCATCGAATGTAGTCGCGTACAATGCTACTATTAGCGCATGGGCACGGTGTACAAAAGCACCTAATGTTCATGTCCGTACCACAATATCCTCAAAATCTGCCCCAAATGAGGCTGCAATATCCTCAAGTCGACGAGCTGCCAAAAATGCCGAACGGTTGTTACGTGAAATGTGGAATGCTGGACTTGGTGACAGCAACAAAAATGATGAAGAAAGTCACAACAAAAGTCCCAATGGTAACCCTCTTTTACCGGATGTTGTGACCTATTCCACTGTTATCTCCGCGTATGCTACTTGCTTGGATCAACCATATGGGTTGACCCGTGCACACGCATTACTCACTGAATTAGAAGGATTGGCCACTCAGGAATTTGAGGAGACGCAATCTGCAACGATGCACGAAGGACGAAATTTATCGACATCAATGTATGGCAGAGGACGCAATCCACATGGTTTCCAACCTAACGCATCGGTCTATAATACCATTCTTCAGGCTTATGCCAATGCTGGTGATTCAATATCTGCCGAGGCCATACTCGAATCAATGATATCATTGCATACATCCTCATTGAAGGATGGCGGCGGTGGACCTTTTCAACATGTTCGTCCAAATACACGAACATTTAATGTTGTACTGAACGCCGTGGCGAAAGGAGATGGCATTGATGCAGGAACGAGGGCGAGAAAAATTCTAGTTCGCTTGGAGAGTATGATGGAATCTAAAAGCGGCAACGATGGACTACGGCCAGATATCATTACCTACAATTCAGTTTTGTCTGCTTGGTCAAAAAGTGCAAGCATTGCTCCCAACAATTCGAAATCGAAATCAGAGGTAGAAGATGCGGAGATACGTTTGGTCGGGAAATATGCTGCCTACGAAGCGCTCAAACTATTGGATCAAATCGAGGAGCAATACATGAAATCATTCGATCGGAAGCATACCAACAATCGCTCTCATGTTGTTAAACCCGATGTCATCACTTACAATACAACCATATCCGCATTAGCCAATGCTGCTAAACATGGCGATGATGGAATTACCATTGCAGAGAAAGCGGAGGACGCCCTCAATCGAATGGTCACAATCGGTATTCAACCGGATTCATATAGTTACAACGGCGTGCTTCTGGCATGGTCGCGCTTATCGGGAGGCATGATGGCTGCAGAACATGCCGAATCAATCCTGCGCTCAATGAAGGAACCTACCATAATTAGTTGGTCGACGGTAGTGAACGCCTACGCGCATGCAGATGGTGCACACAAGGCAGAGGCACTATTGCGGGAAATGGAAGACAACGTTACTGTAGCGTCATCTTTGTCATCACCAGATCGAAGCAACCAAGGCACTCGTGCATCGCCAATCGTCCCATCCACTGTATTGTACAACAATGTTTTGCTCTCGTGGGGACGAAGCTCCGATGTGAATGCATCAAGGAATGCAGAGTTGCTGTTCAATCGTATGCATGACTTGCCTCACCTTCCTTCTCCAGATGCCATTTCATATCGTCTAGTTCTCACTGCCATGGAACATACATTGGATGGTGACAAGGCGGAACGAGCAAAATCTATCCTAAATCGACTGCTTGCATCAAAGGAGGCTCGAACATTGTACATCACCCCCCAGGACATACTGAACGCATTCAATAGTGTATTAACAGCTTGTGCCTACACCCCATCCGAGGCGGGAGAACACCATCGAAACAATGCAGCGAGAATCCTCGTCGAGACCTTACGAGATTTGAACAATTTTCCATGGCCAGAAGACAGCGAGGGGGGCGGTAGTAGCTGTGGGCCAAACCAAGAGACGTATGCACATTTTATTAAAGGATGCATTCATCTCTTTGATCCATCATCCGACGAACGAAACGCGCTTCTAGAATTGGCATTACGTGAGTGTTGCAATCGAGGATTGCTTAGTAGGTCGATATGGGATAAATTTTGCATTGCCATTGGACCACGGGCAGCCAGGGAGTTTCTGGGCGAAGCCATTTCCGAATTCGACGAATTTCCAAAAGAATGGTGCAAGAAAGGTCCATAGAAGCAGATGGATTCAATTAACGATAGTTTGACCATAAACGTTATGATCGGATGTAGATAGATAGACAGACAATGTTCAGCAAATCCCCCACCCCCCTCCCCTCCATGTAATGTTTCGTGGCACCTATCACAAGCAACCGCGCTCATTATGTCCTCTCCAGAATTACACGACAATCATATCATGATTTGGAATAAATTATCCATAAACATCTCCCTTGGCCAAACACCTCTGCACAACCGTAGGCTTCGTCTGCAAAATAGATTCTGGCGTACCAATCGTAATCACCACTGCCTCCCTACCATCCTCTAGCACAACACGTGGAATCTCCTTTGGTTCACAATTTTCATCACTGGCAATGCTACTACTACCGCCACGAGTCTTTGAATTATCACGTATCAAATCACATATCATGGCAGTGTCCCAATCATTCTGAAATACATGGTTAGGGCCACAGACGAGTACTCCCCCCCCGACTTCGTCCATGAGGTACATTCCTGGAATGTCTTTCTTGACACATTTGATGAGATCGAGTAGTGTCGTGGAACCAAGAAGTTCTTCTGTTGCTGCTGCTATTGTGTTGATCTCCGCCTCGTTAGTATCATTGTCGAAGGTAATGCCATTGTCGTCATTGTCAGAAGAGGCAATGAATTTCTTGGTACTCGACGGCACATTGAAGCGTTTGCCAGACCATGAACAAACGATTTGGATGGTCACGCTCGAGTTTTTTAAGGCGTTGACTGGTCTCCATCGACGATCGTGCAATTGACCTGCCATGGTGATATATTGTTGTTGGTTGCTCGTCTCTCCCGCTTTTGCGGATATTGCGTTTGTACTGCTGCTAGTGGATGATGTTGGTGGTGTCAAAGGTTCATGGTTGTGGTTGGCAAGAAAACAAGCGTGCCTTCGCAGCTGCCCGCCTTATGTACTTCAGGTACGTTTAGCGATATTTCGAATGGCCTCTCTGTGACAAGTATCGCTGAATTCTTGATCTTGGTGTAGGAGTACGTCTTGGTAGAGAACGTGACGTCACAGGGGGTCAGAAGGTGCTCAGACTCTCTGTCGAGGGAGAGACTGTGACGTCATTCTCCCGCCAATTCAATCTCTGCCACCTCACAATCTCCCGCCAAAAATATCCCATACGGTCACTGCGAAAAAATAACCATCATTAATACCATCACCATGGCGTCCAAACTCTTCTCCCACTTGAACAATCATCCACGCATTAAGCTTGCCATCCAACTATCCTTCTCGACCATCCTTATTCCATCAATACCAATTTTGTATTGGTCTCATAACGCCAAAAAAGAGCGGGAGGAGCGAGAACATGAGGTGGCGACCAAATTGCGGTGAGTTCGCTGATGACATTGTTGTCGATACGTTGAATGTTAACCCTCCCTCTACGCTCCCATATGGAGAGATAAACACACATTTGCATGTGCTAATCCTATTTACAATGGGTGAATAGTATGGTTTAACAAAACTCACATCCCCCCTCCGCCTTTTTCATTGCAGCATACCCTCGGTACAAACCATCGATGATTTAATGGTAGAAAAATGTCAACCAGGAGACGTCCTACTCTTCGATAGACGATGTGATTATTGTGCTAGTGGATTTATCGCTGCCATAGCATGTCACGCAGGGAAGGCCATTTTGTGTGAAGAAGATGATGGTACACGGAGTGTTGAACGGGGAAAGTATGAACATTGTGGTGAGTGAATGTCAGTTACCAATATCAGGAATATATTGCGACTCGTATAATGACGTTCAGTTCATCAGATCTAACTTCAAATTGTCTGCATTACTTGCATGATCGCATATCAATGGCTTCTTCATAGGAATTGTCGTTCCAGGTCTATCCACCTCAAAAGGTGCCCAGCATGATCCATCCAACCTCTGCCTCCTCGAGGCAACATCTGGTTCTGGCATCACCTGTCGTCCACTTCTCACTCGATTAGAAATGTCACGCTCTCGTTCGGTGATATTACTTCCATTATCCTGTCCCGGCGAACGACGGTATGAGAATGACGATGATGACGAAGGCGTAGGATTGAGTGAACAGACGAAATTTCTCAAAGACCAAACCCACAGTGAACTCAGTAAATTCCGTGACAAGTGGCTCAATGACTCACAAATACAACAATACGAAAAGCAACATTCCTATCTGTCCATAATGGGTGCAATGCTGTATCAAACTGGATTGTACGCCACATTTCCCATACCCATTAGCCCATCGGCATGGCTAGTAGTGTCGGCATTGCAAGAATGTGGTGCAGCGATGAAGCTGAATGAAAAGCAGAGTCAGCAGACGAAGGTGGAAGACTTTACGAGAGATGGACGATTCTTTGAGAAGGATACAGTGAGATTGCGGCCGGGATGGAAGTTTTTGGCTCCAGTAGTGTTGAGAGAGACATCTTCCTATGCATAGAGTATTGCAATATTGTAGCCAATTGTTACGAAATAAAGTTGATTTCTTTGAATTGCACTTCCCTTCTACAATAACCCTGCGGTATGCGCCAATTTTTGCCTCGTGCTGATGTTCGTGTTTCTGCAACTGCTATCACTACGATCATTCAACTAAATGTAAGGTTGGAACCCCTGCGGAACATGCACCATCTCCTGCATATGATAAAGCTGCTGATGCTGGTCATGCTGCTGCTGCAACTGATGCTGTTGGAGTTGCTGCTGCTGTTGCATCTCCTCCGCCGCCGTCTGCTCATGGGTACGATGACGCTTATTGCCACGGAATCGATCACTGGCATTGAAACAAAATCCCATTTCCGTAAGTCGCAAGGCCTTCTCCGCTGTCATTGCAGTCTTTTGACCGGCCTTGAACTTCTTGTAGTGCACTCGTTGGGAGTGGACCCAGGCACCGAGCTGACCTGAGTTTTGGGGAACGACAGTGTGTCCGAATTCAGCCTTGAATTGTCTGGGAGGAAGAAAGAGAGAGGTGAGAAATACAAACAATAGGAAATGGATGAGATATGTGACACATGACCAGCACTCACATCAACTCATCCAACCGTTCATCCCAAGACTTGATTGGTCCATCATTTCGTTGGGGTGTTTTACCACCCTCGAACGTAAAGCCTACACCCTTCAATGCCGCCTCTCTTTCAGGAGTCATTGAACTTGCTTTACCGAGTGTCCAATTCTTGTAATCACGTCGAACGAGCTTCACGAAGCTCCCAAGAGTAGGATGGTTCACAGGGACACGACAATGTCCATTCTCGTGACGGAATTGCCACAATGCCGTCATCTGGTCATCCCACGAAGTGTACGACCCACGAGGACGGAAGACGAAGCCAATGTCGGTCAAACGTTGCATCTTCACGGCATCGAGGGAGGCGCGTTTGCCTGGTTTGCCGTTCACGAGTTTGTTGTACATACGGCGTTGAGCGGCTACCCAGTGGGCAAGGTCGGTACCGCTGGTAGTGTTCACGTTGCAATGGCCATGTTCCGCCTGTGTGTATAATTTCACAGTTGAAATACCAGCAGAGGTCTATGAGGCGCAGCTCCGAGACGACCTCAGCTCAATGACAACATATAAATGCACATACCTTGAACTCTCTTAGTTTCATAAACATGGCATTCCACTTCTCATCAAAGTTGACACTCGCTTCTGTCCTTCCCATGGCAATAATCTTCTGTGATCCACCACCAGTTCCATTTCCTCCCAACACGAAGGCAGCAGGTGCACCCCAACTGACACCACCCTCGACGGCAGCACCGCGTTGTCCTCCATTCACACCCAAAGACAACAACTTAACAGCCTGATCATCACTAAGTCGAGTACCCTTGCCTTGCAAATGACGACATAATACTTCATCTTGACGAGCAATCCATGCCGCGAGGATGGGATCGTCCGAATTTTTGGAGATGCCGTGGAGAGTGTTGCCATGTTGAACCTTGTATGCGACGGCCTTGGCGTACATGTCCTCCCAGGAGGATGGAAATTCCATCCCGAGTACTTTGAGCATCTGTGAAGAGGGTATAATTCCATCGTGAAGATGCAGCATGAGATTAGAGACGATCAATAGCCACAAAGAAAGTCAAGAATCACTCAGATTGACAATATCTACTCACATCGGCCTTCTCCTGTGTCATTCCAACATCATACCCCTGCCTCCATCGACAATACAAATTCTTTTGTCCCTTAACCCACAACCGTAGTGCCACAAGCTCTTCATCCGTTTCCTCCTCGGGAATGTCAAGTGAGTTAGTGCGTTCCTTGTATTCTTTTAACTTTTGATAAGTGGCCAGCCATTTTACACGGATTGGTTTGTTAATCGGTGTCTTACCACCGGCAACATCAATCATCGCGGCGGCATACGAACCGGAAGTGGCAGCGGCCGCAGCTAAATTCTGACGAAGATTGGATGAGGCCGTCTTTCGTGGTCGACCTCGTTTCTTCGTTCCACTTCCAGCAGCAGCCGCACCCTCCTCTTCCAACCAAGCACGTTTATCAGAATAGATCCATGTAAACCCCGCCTCCTTCAATTGATTCACCTTCTCTTCGGTCATGCTATGTTTGCCACCCACGGGATTTTCAAGGTAGGATCGATAGGACGAGCGTTGATATTTGATCCATTTGGACAAATCTTCATATTGTGCATAATTCTCATCTTTGGAAGAGGAAGGTACATCGAGGTTGCCATGAGCTGCCTTGTACTGTAATGCCATTTCGTACATGGCCTGCCACTTCTTTGTGATGGGATTGAATGATTTGGATGGCATGGTGAGACGTATGAGACTTCGCATTTTTGTAGATAATTTGAGTTTGGATGATTTGGATGACTTCTTCTTAGTGGTGGCTGTCGCGACGGATGGTGATGTTGTTGATGATGCTGCTGCTGCGGTAGAAGCCTTGTTTAGATATCGTTCGGCACGGGAGATATCATCAAATACCTTGTATTCGACATTGTGATGAAATGGAACACTAAGACCATCTGCACCTCCACCTCCACCTGCGTCTGCATCTGCTTCAGACACTTTGCTGGGTGCATTAGCCTTATCCTCACCCAACTTCCCCGCCAACCCCACAGACTGTTGAGAAGATGATGTGGCAAACTCTACAAACTGTTTGACATCCTCCCAATGGAGAAAGATTGCCGACCGAATGGTAGCTACTGGCTTGTTGTCACTGACTCCCTCATTGTCATTATCCGTCTTGGCGACGGCATAGCCCACTCGAACAGCGTAGTACGTCGGCTTGTTGATATTGTTGGTGTTGCTGTTATCAATCTCAGGAGGAGGCGTCAGGCCATCAAGTGGTGGTAGGGGCGGGAGCTGTGGTGTTGGCAGGTCCATCATGTCCGTAGTAGTTGTTGCCGTGCCTCCAATGAGTCCATTGTCTTCATCGTCATCCTCCCCATCGCCCAACTCGTCGTCGTTGTCGCTCAGATCATTCAAGTCTCCGGCAGCAATCATCGTCATGGCCTCCTCCATCTCAATGGCCTCGTCGTCGTCTTCTGCGTTGATGGTTTCCGAGACGAGGGCGTCGTCGTCGTCGCCGCCGGCGCCAGAAGCGGAGCCGCTGTTGTTGCTGCTGCTGCTAGCAGCGGTGGTAGCACGGGTGGTGCGGCTGGTGATGGCCATTGTTATTGTTTGTTCGTCGTGGAGCCGTAGTACGATACTACTTATTTGATGCCGCTGCGGATAGCGATGGTGGAGGATGGCGCGGGGTCAAGACGAAATGTAATGATGGGCAAAAGGCAAAAGACTGGTTGGTTTTGGTTTTGGTTTTGGCAATCGATGGAAATGAAATGAAAATGGATTTGCTTTTGCAGCTTCCCCCTTTGTCTGTGTAGAGGTCTGTGTGCACGAGCACCCGAACCGACCTCATGCAGAACTTTTGAAAATTATTCACCCAACGACAGAAGATGATCTCGTATGATTCTACGAGTGGGAATTCGTGACGAAATGCACCAACGAATGGTGGAGATTTGACACCTCCCAAACGATTCGCATCCAAAATTGACGCAAGAAGTTGCGCAGCTCTGCTTTCCCGCCAAAACCTTCCCGCCAACACCACACAACCCCTCTTGCCGCTTTCCCGCTGAAACTCTGAAACTCATCTCATACAATACCCCTCATCTTACAGTCGATAATGCGATGGAGTGGTTTGGCAGTGTGCAACTACTTACTCGCAGTAGTAACCTATCAATGCATAACAATATGAATAGTGGAGTATTAAACAATCAAAAACGGGGCTCTATGGTAGATGTAATTCAATTCAAAAGGGTTGACGACACCGACGTGTACCAAAGATAATGCACGCATCATGTTTTTGATGGACAAATATGATCACCCTCATACTCATCTCGATCTAAATACCATACGCGGCAAGCCTTGCACCCGAAACTCCATCTATCGCAGGATGCCTACTTTTGCGTTTCTTCTTGGTAGAAGTACCATGATCATCGCCTCCGCTCTTATGCTTGGAAGCTCTCTTGTCCTTCTTCCTCTTATCTTTCTCCACCGTCTTCGGCGGTTGGTTTTCCGCCATGTTGTGTTGTTGGTGGTCAGTATCAACGTGCTGCACAGCATCATTCGATGGTATTTTAGCAATGGTAGAAGACTGCATGCCGTCATCCGCACCTGTATTGTCGTTGACAGATACAGCACCAGCATCGTCATCGTTGCGCCGACCCTTCTTCTTCCTACGACGGCGTTTCTTCTCTGTTTCACCTCCATCACCTTCACCTCCTCCTGTTTCACTTGTTGCTTTAGCCGCCTTGCATTTATCCACATCATCTGCTACTGTTTCTCCTCCTTCGACGACCTTGCTAATTCCGCCCTTCTTTTGTCGTCGGCGTTTCTTCTTATTTGCGTCACCACCCACTTCCTGATCCATCGACTGTTGCTTCATGGATGCATCCCCACCGGCGATCGCAGCAGCCGACTCTCCTTCGACCATCAAACTTTTATCGGCCTTCGCCATCTGCCGAAACCGTTTGCGCCTCTTCGCACCAGGCTGATACTCCTCCTCATCTCGATACGGTGCCATCTTCTTTAAACTGACAAATTGTTTCAGTGTCGAATCACGTGCAAACAATATCTCCTCAGTCGACAAGCCATAGTTATTCGCATCAACCGATCGGTACTTGAACCGTGTTGGCATATCACCAATAATGTCTTCGTAGTCAAGTTTGTACAGTTCATCCATCATTTTGGATTGAAGTTTCTTGTCTAATTGGGACACCTCTTCCGATGGTACTTCGGCCTCCTCATCCTCTTCTTCCCATGGCTGCCCATCGTCTTCTTCGAATCCTTCATCGTGGTAATCCTCCTCCTCGTTCTCGTTTTCGTTCTCGTCATCATCGTACATCGCACCTATCTCTTCATCAGCAATGCCAATAGCATCCTCATCAGCGTCTCCCCCACCTAACAAATCAAGCTTCACGTCCTTGTCCGACTTCCATACCACATCTTCCTTATTGTAATATTCCTCTCCATACGCCGCATTCATAACCTGCTCAAATTTATCAGGATTATAGTCTCCCTCCATTAATTTGAGAATCATTTCCTCCTCTGCAGAACCCATTAATCCTGCTCTATCGTCGATATCCTCCTCAGCATCATCATTGATCTCTTCCATTCTCTCCTCATTGGACAACTGCTTATAGCCCAAGACATTCCGTAATTTTTCCATCCTACTCCGCAATTCATCGCGTTTGGCATTCTTTAACCGTTTCAATTTCTCCTCTTTTGCCTTGCGTTCTTCGGCCTTGCGCTCCTTTCGTGCCAACCGTTTCAGTTTGCGTGATTCCTCCTTTCGCCGTAATACCTTTGTGGTGGCATTGGAGGACCGGGCGTAGTGCACAATTCCATGCTGCTGCAGCTGCTGATCATTATTGTTGGAATCATTGGCCTCCTCGAAGCGGAAATTGTACTTGGATTCAAATTCATCCATGCGATCCAAATCGTCTAATGATTCGTCGTCATCATTCTCATCATTTGATTCTTCATCATCATCGTAGTTCTTTTTGGATCCCAAGCGATTGTTATCGGTACCATTGGGTTCCATCCATTTACGATGTGTCATAAATTCCAGGAGGAACTTGTCCCCATCCTGTATTTCACCCTTGGGATCAACCAAGCTCTCGTTCGTGTCGTTAGTAATATGATCAGTGGTGTTAGTAGTAACATCGTGCTTGTTCTTTTTGTTGGTGGTAGTACGGAGATTCAATTCCTCTTCCCATAATTTCTTGGCCAATCGATCATCGTCGTCATCAGCTTTCGACCTGCTCTTGACTTTTGGTTTGATCCAATATTCCTCATCTTCATCCTCCTCCTCGTCGTCAAGCCGACTGCTTTTCTTCTTTTTCATTCCCTTCGTCTTCTTCTTATCACCATCTACGCCGGCTTTATCGTCATCGTCACGTGTAGAGTCCAAAAATGCACGTCGTATATCTCTCTGCTCTTCATCATATGCTAGATTGTAATGTTCGTCTCCAATTTTCTTCTCATCATCAGCATCATCACCATCTTCGCCGCCATCCTTCATCTGTTCCAATATCTGCTCACGCACAACATCCTTGTACTTCATTGGTTTCTTCGCGCCTTGCTGCACACCAGTATCACCACTGCTAAAATTGCCGCTATCGTCATCCTCACCTGCATTACCAAAAAATGTCACATTCTTATCATACAATCGTGCATCCCCACTCTTCAACGCACGCAATGTTTGCAATATCTGTACATCCAATTGAGGAGTTAGTAATTCTCCCTCCTCATCTTCACTTTCAGATGAGGAGCCTGACGTAGCAGATGCACCGTCGTCGTCGTTGTCGTCATCGCCAGCGGTATGAGAATGATGATGCTTCGTTAATTCCTCACGACGTTTACGAAGTTCATATTCACGAGCATATTTGGAATTGATTTGGATGGTGATGGGTTGTTCATCGCCTTCATCGTCGGCTTCTTGGATCTTTGAGTTGGCAAGCGGATTCGACTTGGTTAGAATTTTGTCTTCATGACGATTGCTACTGCCGCCGCCGACACTGCTGCTGCTACTGTCATCGGAAGAAGATGATGACGAAGATGAAGAGGATGAGGATGAGGAGCTTGCCATGGCTTGGAATTTTTCAATATGCAATGGCAATGATGCTGGATGATGTACCGATCATGAGCACGTCATGGTTGGTGTTGGTGGTCGATGTCGGTGGTGGCTGGTCGGTGGCTTGCTGGTGGCTGAAGCTGGGAGAGTGGGTGGTCGGGCGACGGCGGGACGAAGAAAGCCCGCCATTGTTTTGGCGGGAGCTTCTCGATTCGACTCAATGGGCAGTTTTGGCGGGATACTCTCGATGCGACTCGAAACGGCCAGACACTTACCACTTACTAACACCGCCATATCGGAATCAGTACGAACCCGACGGAGGGTCGAAAGGCTCCCTGTCCGCCGTTCAACCTCCAAAACTCCAAACTCCACCATCTCCAACAACACCAAACAACACCACGCTATCTATCTGCCACGAACGACATAAGTTTCATTGCCGTCGCTGCCGAAATAAATCAAAGCAACCATGGTACGATAATATATTTCCAGCCCGCGCCGGATAGGGTGTTGCACCCAATCTGGGATTCTGACCTGCATTTTATTGCCGAGGTCTGTGAAAGCGTGTTGAAAATAATATTGGGATGAGTGGTTGAGCGAAACCGCTGGTGGTGTAGTGGATGGCGGTGTGGTTGATGATCATGTCGTCGGCGTCGGCTAGATTGAACAGCGAATTAGGTATTACTTGCACGAGAGGCTCATTCCCTCTCAAATCAAGCTAGCCGCCTTCTTCTCTGATAACTCCAGCTGAGGTGTGACTTTCACTTACCCCCGCGCACACATCCGTGTACCCACACCTCCGGATTCGCGATACGCTTTCGCCACCACGAATCCATGTGCAACAACAACATCGCGATCCTCTCTCTCGGCAGTAAGTCACTTGTTTCATCATCATTGCATCTAACCCCATTCCACCACACTTTATACTCTTCTTTTTACCTTAGGGAGTCCGCACTAAGACCGTCAAAAAGTCCGCAAGGACCATTGTTGAGAAATACTACCCCCGCCTCACTCTCGACTTTCACACCAACAAACGTCTCATTGATGAAATTGCCATCACACCCTCCAAGCGTATGCGCAATAAAATTGCCGGCTTTACCACCCATCTGATGCGTCGTATTGCCAAGGGTCCCGTCCGCAACATTTCCCTAAAGCTTCAGGAGGAGGAGCGTGAGCGTCGTTTGGACTTTGTCCCCGAGGTTAGTGCTTTGGAACAGGAGACTATTGCGATTGATCGCGAGACTAGGGATTTGCTGGAGAATATGGGATTTGGTAACTTGAATGGCGTGGTGGTCAGTGACCGTGTGGATAGGAACTAATTTCAGTTAGAGTTGGTAACTTTAAGAGAGAGTTCTCCCCCCACTTGATTTGTAAAATAGTATGGATGTGACTAAGAAGTGACCATCGGTTCCATTAGCAAGTTATATACACTCTACGATGCGTGTCAGCATCATTAACAAGGAATCCGATAATCGCTCTCTATCTCTCGGAGGCAGAATCTAAAGTCCTACGAATTTTCATCCATCCTCCCATGCGACATTATCCAACTCATCACCATCCTCATTCCCATCTAATTGCGAACGGAATGGCATGATAACATCATCCAAGGAGGCAATACCAAGTAGCTTCTTCTGCCGTTCTACCTCCGCCTTGTATTGTGCTTGAAACGCTGACCTTCGATCATCCTCGGGTAAATTCCAAAGTTCATCCGTCTCATCAGAGATGTAGTATGATCTCTTAGGGTGGTTCTCGTCACTATCGTTATCAGATGATGCGTCGTCCTCGTCTACGCGACGCCTCTTTCTCTTCTCTTCCCTCGATAGCTCTGCGCTAAGCACACCGAGATTGTCACGCAAAAAGTGCAATTCATCGCCACCCTGTTGTTTTTTCCTCTTGCCATCTTTTTCCCGCTGCTTCTCCTCCCTCTTTCGTTGCAATTGTCGCTCCCTCTCCTCCATAATCACTCTAGCTACCAATCCAATATCTACACCCACCTTCATTGCCGCAGCATCTATCAATTTATTCCGAACCCGTCCCTTGGTTGCCAATAAGTTGGCACGTGCACCGCCCCCCTTCTCTAATTCAAAGGCAATCTCTTGACCAATGGCATTCTTCAAAAACGTGAGTTCGTCTTCATCACTGCTTCGTCTGCCTCCGTTCCTGCCCAGCCCTCCCATGCTACCTCCACCATTCCTACCGCTGCCATCCGGCACAATTCCCTGTTTTTGTTGCTTCTTCAATAGTATTCCCGCAGTCCGTCCAGTTCCCACAATACGCTTCGATCCAATTCCCATGGCAATATTCTCACTGGGTAAATTACTCGTTATCGGTTCACCACCCTTAATCGAACGGACTTTTTGTAGTAAGTCAAATATGCCCTGTCGTAGTGGTTGCGATGATACACTATCCACTTTGGAACTTAATTGGACACGCACACGTCTCATATCATTCATTGCTTTCGTGACCTCCTTTTGATTATCTAATAATTGCAATGTATACGTCTTTCTATCTGGTGGATTGGGATTATTGGTGTGTGCACGGACACATTCACGGCATAGGAACAAGCCAGTCTCGGGATCGACAATTTGTTGTGCATCGGTCTCATTGTACCGACCATTGCAAGTTTTGGTGGCGTAGCCTGGACAGAGGTAGAGGGAGGAGGAGCGTGCACGCATTTCGGCAGTTTGGAGTTTCTTTTGGAGGAGATGTACTCGGAGACGGATTACATGAACTGCATGATTGTAGCTGTTGCAGAAAAATCAAAAAGGCATGGTTGCATTATAATTTTTGATGAGAATGTGACCAATAATTTTGAATACCGAGAGATTATGCAGTGCAACGAGCATTCAAAAAAAAAAACTCAACTCTATATACCAAAATTTGGTATTCTGACTTCCACCCATGACCAAATCATCCACAAGCTCATGCTTCACCAACTGCTCCTCCTCCAAAAACTGCAATGTTCGTCGCAGTTGCTTGGCCGGCAAGCTGAGACGAGGGGCCATGTCATCATCGCGTAGATATTTGTCGCGTAGTAGTACGTCGATGAGACAGACTACATCATCGTCGTAGAAGGCACGTGCGATGGTGGCGATGAGAGCTTCGGCTGCGGCCATGGTATTGGTATTAGGGAGCGGTGAGGAGAGGCTGGTGCCGGGATGGGGGGGGAGAGGTTAGGACGCCATGGCTCGAGAGCCATTTTGTGCGACGACGACGCGACGGCGACGGTTTGGCGGGAGGCTTGAAAAATTTGGCGGGCTGATGGAAATACTTACACGTGGCAATGATTTCATCGTCTTATCAAAGCAAGATCCATCCATCGGCAATCAATCGGCACCACCAGACCATGACGGCCGACGGCAGCAATATCTCATCGAGGACGGATCTCCTTACCATGAACCACACTGCGAGGGCTGCACTTGTGGAAAATGAATCTCCTCCAGACCGTCGCAAGGCGTGGCCTGGTCGTCAACGTCGTCTTCGGCGTCAGCTTCACGACAGCAGTGACATTGTCGCGGCACTTTTTCCATCCACGTCAACCATTCCAAATCATGAAGTCATTGACATACCGCTGCATGATATCGAGACACTTCCACCCTACCAACGACCGGCAAATCGTAAAATTGTAGTGATCACTTGTGCAGCAGCTTCTGATCAAGCAGTATTGGATATTCGAGCACAGCTGTCACAATCACCACATCATAACAGTACCCATCAGGAGGAGCAACAGAGAAATGGAACGAATAATCCTTCGAAGTATTATCAATTTGTCGGGTTTGGTGTGTTACGAAATCACGAAAAGGGAAAAGGTCAACCCCTTGCATTGATACAACTTGCTACACCTACAACCGCGTACCTGTTTCGGTTAAGATTTGCTGACATGACAGTGCAAGATAGTCCAATGACTGAATCTCTTCGATGTCTACTATCCGACAATAACATTATCAAAATTGGATCTACTGGAGATCATTCGAATGTTCGGGATCTCAATCTTGTGTACGGCAGCCGCTGCTGTGGTGATGGTACATCCTTCCTAAGCATTGTGTCAGTGGTAAAACATCGTTGGCCTAAATTACAGTTGAGTGGACTTGGAAATCTAACAGCGAAGTTGTTGCGGTACAGACTTCACAATGGCTACAAAAATTACAAGGAGGTCCAAGCAATTGACTGGGAAATACTTCGAATGACGCCCGAAATGGAAGAATATGCGGCATCAGTTGCATTTGTAGCTTTAGATTTGCTTGCTATCACTCGAACAATATCTGACCAGGATATGCAAGAAGTACAGCCAATTACTGAAATCACAACCGCCATGGCATCTGTGATAATGAAGAACAGGAGCAAAGCTGCTGCTTCGGAATGCACCCTAGTCATCAAACGCGAGGAAGTACAAAAAGTGCAACCGAATCATGAAAACACTATCACTACCTCTCCTCATCTGAACAACATGCTCGAAGCTGCTGTTATTAAGTGTACACGAGGCGTGCAGGGTGAAGAAGTCGTCAACGTTTCAAAACATGAGAGTAAAGCTCTACCATTCTACCAACTAGCAAAAAATCGCACTATCGTTGTAATCACGTGTGCAGCTGAGTCCGAACAGGCAGTATCTGATATTCGAAACGAGCTCTTACATGTGCAACGAGAGCATCAAAAGTCTGCGGAGCATCTCCTCTTTGATGCCTATCAGTTCATAGGATTTGACATGCTTCGTAAACAACAACGCAAACCCGGACACGATCCTGTTTTGCTTCAACTTGCCACGGATACGACGTCATACCTTTTCCGATTGAGATATGATGGCATGCCTATGACAGCATCTCTTCAGAGTCTCCTATCTGATCAGAACATTGTCAAGGTTGGAGCTAGAATACATGGTGATGTTCAGACTCTTAATCGAGTGTATGGCAATGACTGTTGTGGTGATGGCGCATCCTTCCTCGACGTTGTTCCATTGGCTAAACTTCGTTGGCCGGTGGTAAAAGGAGAAGGAGTGCGAAATTTTGCATTGGCAGTGTTGCACTGCAAACTTCACAAAAATCCAAAGTGGGAACAATGGCAATTAAGCAATGTGACAACTATTATGAAAGAGCGAGCAGCTGCTGATAGTTTTGTTGTGTTAGATTTGTTTGTCGCGATCTTAATGCCATCAAGTTCGGCACCGCCTCCAATGCAGAACGCACCTCCTTCAGCTGAACATGCAATTCAGCCAGTGGTTTACACTCTATCTGATGGTAGTAGTCCTAAGCAAATGAGAAAAATACTGGAGCAACATATAAGAGGTATTCGAGACCTTGAAGTTGTTGACTTCCCGAAGCAAGATATTGGAAAAGCACTTCCCCGCTACTGTCGACCGGAGAGTCGTAACATTGTAGTAATCACTTGCGCATCAGCTTCCAGACAGGCTGTGTTGGATATTCGGAATGAGTTATCCCTTGCAAAGCAGCGCCAGGAAGAAGATGGAGATCTAATCTTTAACTCCTTTCAATTTGTCGGAGTCGATACTGAGACGCGACCGTCATTCAACAAGGGAATCCGAGGGAATCCTCCTGCATTGCTTCAAATAGCCACGTTCACAACGGCATACCTTTTTCGGTTGAAATGGAAAGGCAGGGACAAGAAAGATCACCCAATGACTGAATCTCTCCGGTCTCTTTTATCTGACCCAACAATAATCAAGATTGGGTCCGGAATTCATGAAGATGTTAAGGCACTTAATCGTAAGTATGGCGACAAGTGTTGTGGCGACGGCTCGTCATTCTTGGACCTTCTTCCATTGGCAAGAAATCGATGGCCAAAGTTAGCAAGGTGCGGATTACGAAATTTGACAGCAACCGTATTGCATCACAATCTCTGCAAGAAGCAGCAGATGGAAAATTGGGAGAAAGAGGTTATGACCAACCCCATGATCGAGTATGCCGCTGCCGATTCTTTTGTAGCGTTAGATTTACTTGCAGCTATTGTCGTGCAATTTGATGGGTACTTTATCACAATTGAGAAGAACGAAGCTGTCACGGACGATGAGAAGAAGTGCGATGACCCTCGTCACGATTGTGAGAGTTTGAGCGAGGAGAACTACAGTGCCAAGCTAATTTTGTAAGCAGCAAGTGAAATATACGTGTTCTATTCATTCAAAACTTTACGCAGATTGATTATTTCGAATACTACGTAGAGGTATTACATATTCATGTCCTTTTCGTAAATCTCAATCTCCTCTCCATCCTCTTGCAAAACTCTACTTGCAAACAAGTACTTTTCATTATCGCTTTCTGACGACAGATTATCGCTCACAATGTCGACATTATTATTTGAAGTGTAAGAATTCGTATCAATCTCACAACCCGTCACATCGTGTTGTTGTCGCGTAGTAGAATACTCTAGTTCTCTAAACGATGACAATGATTGTGACAATGATTCGCGACTATCACCACCACTTCTGTCGTCGTGCAAACCAAGGAGGTCATTCATAACTTTTTCCATGACACGTGTCTCTTGTTTCAATAATCGTATTGATTCTTGAAATGGATCCTTCTCGATAGTTGTTGTAGTGATGTCATCGGTGTCGGCTTCGGAGTCCACCGTCCCCACCCCCTCCTTTGAATTACTTGCCACGCCCATCGTCGTTGAGATTGGACTTCGACGGTCAATAGTAGTAATGTTACCCATCATCATGTTGTCATCATTGTCATCCAATGAAATACCTAAACATTGCGATACATACTTCCTTTTCTCCTTAATCTGAGCAACAATATTCTTCACATGGAGACGAAATTCTAGATGCTCAATTCTCATATTCTTCTTCAGTATTTCCGATTGTGCATAATTGACAAGAGTTTTCAAGTATAGTTTGGATTGGTACATGTGATCATCTTCGTCGACGACATTGGTGGGGAAGTTCGTATTCCTCTGTTTGCCAGTTTTAATATTGCTGCCACGGTGGTTGTTTTTGTTGTTGCTGCTACTTTGTAGATTCTTCAGACAAAATTCATGGTTACAGTCAAGACAGGAAAAATAGTCCTTCCGTACCTTGACTTTCGAAATTCGATGACAGTTGATGATACCACCGCATTGGGGACACCCGCCATGACGAATCATTTCATGTAGGGCTGAAATGGCACCGGGAATCTCGCGCAGTGGTGGAAGAGGAAGAGTAGCAAAGTCCATGGTGGCTGAGGATGTTTCACTTTGAGTTTGGGGGTACATCCTGCTTCGATGAGAGAGGGAATCCGTGGTATCAATCACCTCGTCCTCCTCGTCGTCCGCCGCCGCCGCCTCCTCCTCCTCATCGTCACGTTTGCGCTTCAAGCGGTGCGCTTGGAGAGTGGAATCAGTGAGCTTGCTGACGTTGGACATCATGGTTGGTGTTGGTAACGCTGGTATTAGTTCGTATCTAGAACTCCTCATAATGGCCATGGCTGCTGGCTGGCATATTATTTGGCGAAGAAGATATTGGCGAAAATGGCGGGAAGAATCTTTGGCGAAGAAATGGCGGGACGAATCTTTGGTCCAGCGCGGCAACTTCCCGCCAAATCTGAATCTTTCATCGTTCACTTTCACCTTTTCACCACACTTTTACTTCAATACCAATACATCCAAACCATGACGACGAGCCAATACGACGACGCCGACGACGCCGGCTCATCATCATCATCTCGCAAATACCATGACAAGGAGCTATTTGTCACTGGTCACAGCGGCACAACAATATTGGAAATCTTCCTCCTTTGCTTGGTTATTCCCGTCGGTCTAGTGTTGTACCACAAGCTTCGTGCGCGGTATGGTGACACTAATGATTATTTTCGTCGACGTGATGGTGATGTCGTCAAGCATGAGGCGGGCAGCATGGTGGATAGAATCCAATGGTGGTGGGCAATGAAAGGACGAAAATTCATCCTCGAGTTCGTTACACTGGTTATGCCCATGCTCATTGTACAGACATCCTTATTGCCACACATTATTGGACCATTGGGATTGTTGGCGAGCATGCTGATGCTGGCACTATTGATACCATCGGAAGCAAACAATGACAAGCAGCAACAACAACAAGAGTTAGACCATCGACAATTAGAGGAGAAGAAGAATTATCATCGACATCGACCAGCATTTCTTTCCATCCATAGAGCATGCGTGTATCTCCTCACTACCATTGCCATTTTGGCCGTCGACTTTCCAGTATTTCCACGACGATATTGCAAGACGGAAGTGAGTGGATACGGATGGATGGATTTGGGTGCGGCTAGCTTTATAATTATTGCCGGTTGGGCATCGGCACTCTCTACTTCTCCTACCAACAATAGCATAGCGACAACGACCAATAGTGGAAGATTGGCACGTAGGGCAATTATGAAATGTGGTCCGTTACTATTGATAGGTCTCATACGCCTCGCTACCAATAAGGGATTGGAATATCAAGAACATGTTTCGGAGTATGGCGTCCATTGGAATTTCTTCTTCACACTATGTCTTGTGGAGGGGAGCGCGGTTGTTTGGAAAGGTCTGAAAGCTCAGTTTAACAGAACCACAACCAGACAGTTACAGTTGGACTTCATGTTGGCAATGTTCATCATGGTCCCATATCAAATATTCTTGTCCTATTATGGAGGGCAAGAGTTCATTGAAGATGGAAGTCGAAGATGCAATGCTGAGAGCTACGGTAACATCATTCCAGCTTGGGTGATATCTAAGCACTCATTTCTGTGCAATATCTTCGTTGCCAATAGAGAAGGTATTTTGGGATCGTTAGGATACATGAGTTTACGCCTCTTCAGTGAAGCAATTGCTCGACGGTGCTTATTGCCTATACATGTCAGTTTTGATCATCGAGACGAGCGCACATTACTTAGCGACCATCAGCAGTATCGTCTATCCTTCATGTCGGTATCGCTATGGATTGTGCATTTAGTTCTGACGGCTGGCTTGAACATTCCCACCTCTCGTAGATCGACGAATGCTTCGTTTATTCTTTGGGCGTTATCGCACAACGTGACTCTTTTAAGTTTGATATATACGTTCACTGCAGGAACTACTACCACAGAAAACGAGATGAAGCAAGCACACCCATTGCTCGAGGCAATCAATCGAAATGGACTTGCCGTGTTCTTGTCTTCCAATATTCTTACTGGCTTGATAAATCTGACGTTTGATACCCTTCATACTCTCGATGGCAGGGCCGTTATAATTTTAACGGTTTATTTGATGCTGGTTTGTGGATTTGCAATCTTGCTTGATGCCGAGAGAAACGAGGATGTGGATAAGCCATCGAAGGCAGGCTAGCTCGGCCTTGCTGCATATCTGTTTGCAAATGCTGATTCTCCGTGCATGCCAATCGATGGGCAAGTCAGCATTTTGGCATGACAAGAGTTATATCACAGCAACTGACGGCATAGATGAATACTGTTACAAATGATGCTAAACGTTAATGGTGTAGGTCAACAACAAACTTGCCGTCGTTTTGCACGAGAACGGAGACAAGAATTGGATGCATACGATAAGAAAGATAATGGCTGTGTGCCTCAAATGACTTACAGTCGACGTTTCACGGCATTGAACCGGGAGTGAAGTCTCGTTCGATATGGGTGTAGTACTACAATCGAAGCATACCACTGCATTCAAATACCTCGCCAGTAATGTATCCACTTCGTGCACTGCTTGCCAAAAACAGAACTAGATTGGCAACATCTTCGGCTTGACCTAATCGTCTCAATGCAATTTTGTTCTCCACATCCAATAGAATCTTATCGGGTACGGCACTAGTCATGGGCGTGGCAATAAATCCTTCACAAGATGTCATGGAAGAACAAAACATGTAAGATCGGGAGTTTGGGTCCAAGGAAAAGTAAAGGATGAAAAGGCAATGTTACAATACCTGGCTGAATGCAATTCACTCGAATTGTCGGTGGTACGGCACCTCGGTCTAATATTCGATCAGAGTCATCGTAGATACCAACGCTATCCACAGCACTGGTCGCTTTCCATGAAAATAACGCCATCTCTTTTGCAATAGATCGTGACAAACCCACCACGCCCCCTTTACTTGCAGCATAATTCGCTTGACCAATATTGCCATAATTTGACACAACTGAACCAATATTGATAATTGATCCTCCATTTCCGCTACCAAAGCCGCAACTACTACCACCACTCCATCTTATTTTTCCACTGCTATGTCCCTCTCCAAGGAGCTTACAGAGTCGCGTAGGTTCACAAAATTCCTGACACATTAAAAATGTCCCCTTCAGATTGACATCCAAAACCTCATCCCAATCGTCATTTGTTACATTGGCAAGTCTCCCATCGCGTGTGATGCCTGCGCAATTGACCAGAATGGAAGCTACTGAATTGTTGGATATTATGGCAGTACTTGCCACCTCATCTGCGGCACGTATAGTCTCTTTCACATGCAGTCTGTTGGTGACATTGCATACGTGGGGAGCGATGGAAATATTATTGTTGTTGCTACTCTTATAACCCGCGGCATCGGCAGCGTCATAACATGCAGATACCACCCCTTCTAATTTGGTTTGTTGGCTATCGGTATCAGCTAAGAGAAGATTGCACCCCTGTTCAGCGAATGCAATTGCCGTGGCTGGATGGGTAGCATATATTTTTTGTTGGATAGAAGACGAACGCGTCCACCGGCGACAATGACAAGCGGCAGCGGGTTAGGATGGCACTCGATTACATAAAAACAGTGATACTGCCACAATTCAAAAGACACGAACCTCTCCCTATGCCCGATGCAGCCCCGGTGATGGCGGCTGTTTGAGATGTTAGTTTCAACCAGGATGATGCCGCCATGGTCCATGGTCATGTCATACTCATCGTCTCTAATGACCTCTAGAGAGAGCGATAGTATCGTAAATCATAATATCATCTCCATCTTCCATCCTCCAATCGCCGGTAGCCGTGAGAGTAGCTACGACGACGTACGATGGTGGATACGCTCGCT
>JALLBK010000101.1:0-86325 GCA_036940085.1 Discostella pseudostelligera
AGAATGATCAGCACCAGCATTCTTAGTCAGACCCAGCAATGAGTTGGTCAGCAGTCCTCAGTATCAGCTGTCATCAGTCATAACTCAATCTTGCAAGGTGGAAGTGGAAGAAGGAATTCACACCATTAGTGCTGGACCCTTCCCTTCATGACCTTTGTGCAAGAAGAAGGTTTTGGGGTATGAGGATGCACGGTGGTACTACCACCTGTGTGGTCATGTCATGATGGGGGTTCAAGGGGGTTCACATTGGAGGACCTTCACCTTCTTCAGTAGACACTAGACACAGACTCCACATCAGCATTATCAACCATCAGCAGGTGCAGCATCAGATATTGGTCTTAATTGAGGTTTGTTATCAGAGCAGCATCTTTAGCATTGGTCTGCAATTGTCAATTGTTGTGTCCAGCATTATTGGTCACAAGCACACCAGCATGTTGGGAGATGTAGACGTGGAATAGAAGGCGTAGACGTACAGACTGTGGGTATTACGGGTAAATACCCTGGTAATACCCGGGTAATACCCACGCGGTGTGTGTCTACGTGGATGCGATGAACTTCCTTTGGCTCACTTCAACAAGATAATCGTCTAATTGAATTAATTGGATAGAGTCCGATATTTAATACTAGGTGTGCTTGAAAAGGCAACCACCCGGGAGCGGCGGTTCCCCAACATTATCTTGTCGAAGTATCGACAAAACGAATCCCAGATAGAATGACTGGGAGAGGACGAGGTCGCGGCGGCAATGCCGGCCGTGGCAATAACAATAGTGGCCGTGGTGGCGGAGGTGGCCATGGCGGTATTAGACCCAAGTCAATGAAGACCGGGGTAACAAAAGAACTGGAAGGCAATATCTTTGATCTGGGGGAAAGATCGTCGGCTGACCTAATGCGTACCATGCAGATCCAGATCGCCCAATATGTCGGTAGCATCTACGGTGGAGATATCATGGGGGAATTGCAGACGAAGAAGGAGTTTGTCGCGCCACTACCAGTGTATCCCAAGACTGCTATATCACATATGTCTGCCTACGAGGCAATGCATAACGCGAAGCAATCAAATACTCTAGCAAAGCTAAAGAAGAAAAAGACCCGACTACAGGCGGAGATTGATGCCATCCCTATCATCAATACTGCTGAGATAGAACCATTGGAAGAGAAGATGTATGACATTGACAACGAGATTCTCCAGGTGGAATATGAAATGGGCCTGGAGATTAAAGGTCCATTGGATGAAGAAGAAAAAGGATTATGGAAGCAACATGAGCGGGCGTATGGAGAAAGAGTTTCAAGGCACGTCGTCAATCAACAAAAGGCATTTGCTGTGATCTTGGGGCAATGTACGACGAGGCTGCAAGAGAAAATGCATGACGATCCTCAGAGGGATGCAGTTGATAAAAATCAGAAACCACTTGAGCTTTACTCCCTAATTGAGAGGGTAGTACTGAAACAGACCGGAGATGAGTATCAACCATGCAACCTAGTAGAGAATCTACTAGCAGTATTAACCATGAAACAACAAAACAACCAATCCAATGTGCTATGGTACGAGAAGTTCAGTACGAGAGTAGATGTAGCTGAGTCAGTGGGGGTAGAATTCGATGTATTTAGCTGCCTGTGGAATTACTGCTGCGAGGCAAGGTCATGGGGAGAATATGAAACCCTGACGCCGTTGGAGCAGGCAACAATCAGATCTGATTCGAAAGAAAGATTGTTTGCATACTTGCTAATCACCAACAGCAGCAACACACCCGTCCATGAGAAAGTGAAGAAGAATCCACTCAAGGCTTTCATTGCAAAGAGAGATGAGTATCCGACAACCAGAAGTGACGCGATAGCTCTCCTCAACAAGTACAATGAGAAGACAAAACAACCAGCAGCGGGTGCGAGCGAGGGTAATGCGTTCACACAAAAAGGAAAGAAGGGTGCCGGGGACAAGAAGAAGGGCGAGGCAAAGGATGAAGATGGCGACAAGCAACCCAAGAAGAATTGGTTCGCCGATAAAGAGTGCTCCATCTGTGGTGAGAAGGGCCATGGAGTGAGGAAGTGTCCCGACCGTAAGAAGAAGGATTCAGATGAATCATCGGTATCATCATCCAGCTCAATTAAGAAGAACATTGAGGAGCTGGAAAAGAAATTTAAGAGCGCGGCGAAACAGTTCGCCCAGCTCAAGTCTCAACTCGAAGAAGACGAATCCGACGAAGACGATGACCAATCGCATTTCCAATTCACCCACTTCTCCTTTGCCAACCACAACATGTCACCCGAAAGGATTCACGCTGACGTGAGCATCAAACAATCGAAGGGCAAGCTTGATGATATCAATCTTTGTGAAGTAATCTTGCTCGACAATCAATCGACGATGTCATTATTCTGCAACAAGCTAATGGTGACAAACATTCGGAACTCGGATGAACCACTCACCCTACGCAGCAATGGAGGCTCGATGCAGGTGAACAAGGTAGCTAGCATCGGCGATGGAAAACCAGACGTTTGGTTCTCCACGAGATCAATCACCAATATTCTCTCACTCAAGGATGTAACAAAATGTTATCGTGTCACATACGACAGCTACGACCAAGCGTTTATTGTCTACCGAGAGGAGCATGGATTGCCAAACATGCTATTCAAAATGCATAATAGCGGATTGCATTTTTATGACCCAAAAAGGGCAGAGTTTTCGTTCATAGTAACTGTGGCGGATATGAAAGCATTCTCCAAGAGACAAATTGTAGCGGCGGAGAAGGCACGCAGTTTGTATGCGGGGTTAGGCTACCCATCGCTTGCGGATTATAAATGGATCCTGAAATCAAACCAAATACAGTCCAGTTTCATTCGACAATGCAGTGGTAGCAGAGAAGGTATGGGGTCCCGACATCTCAGCCTTGAAAGGAAAGACAACCCGCAAAACTCCCGTATCGGTGCCGACAGATATGGTGGCGGTGCCGAAGGAGATTCGAGAATTACATCGCATCGTGACGATTTCGATCGATATATTCTTCATGAATAAAATTCCATTCTTCCTCACCTTGAGCCAGAAGATTTGCTTTGCCACTGTCACGCATTTGGCCAATTGAAAGGCCGAGACGATTTTTGCGGCTTTCAAGTCTATCTTCATGTATTATCTGCAAAAAGGGTTTCAGATTATGATGGCGACAGGAGATAATGAATTTGCACCATTGGCGGAACTTCTATATGAACTACCAGGTGCACCAACGCTCAACCTCACCAGCGCCAATGAGCACGAGCCTTACATTGAACGGCGCATTAGAGTTGTTAAGGAGCGCGTGAGAGCAGTGTGGCATTCTCTGCCGTTTGATCGTCTTCCTTCCAAAATGGAGTTTCCACTCAATATAGCCCAAAAACTATCATGTCAGGGCAGCACATAAATTACAAGCAATACTCCCTACCATTCGGCACCTACTGCCAAGTCCACGAGGAAGATGGACAACGTAACAGTCTGGCTGCAAGAACCCAGGGAGCACTTTCATTGGGGCCCTCATCGAACAGACAGGGCGGGCAATTATTCTATTCACTCAACACCGGAAAGTGATATCACGGCAATCATGGACCGTCATCCCAATGCCACAATCGGTCATTACCAGAGTCAACGACCTTGCTACAGATCAGCCACAGCTCTTGACATTCACTGACCACAACAGCAACGAGATTGGAGATGCGGATGGAGGCATTCTACCAGAGATTCCACACGAAATTCCAGGAGTGGTAGATGATGCTGTTCCGATCCCAAGAGTGGATCAGGAGGAAGGCAAGCCTACGACAATCAGAATGACAGATGATCAGAACAACATGCCTACCACACCCTTACTTGAAGCCAATGAGCCTACCAATGAATCACAACACTTTGAACCCACTCGTGACGACGACGATAGTCCGATCGACCCACCCATTACTTCAGACCCAGCTGAACCAGCGATGGAGGCTGCAGCTGTGGCTGAGGAAATATAATTATCCACCAATGGGAACACGCAGATCAACGTGCACGAAGATGCAAACCAAAGCATATGTTCCGAATATGAAAGGGAAGTAAAGGGTGGTGGAGATGGTATTCACCCAGCTTACTCTGAAAGCTGCAATCAAGACGTGGGGCAGTCGAGCCAGCGTCGGAGCCGAGTCAGAGATGAAGCAACTACACTGGAGGAATTAATTCAGGCCAGTCCGTTGGAATGAGTTGACAGATGAACAAAAAAAGACCCTACTCCAATCTCATATCTTCATGAAAGAGAAATGTGATGGAACGATCAAGGGCAGAATGGTCGCCAGGGGCAACAAACAGAGAGGGTACATCTATAAAGAAGAGTCGAGTTCTCCCACTGTCGCCACTGAATCAGTCACACTCACCTCCATTATTGATGCGATCGAAGAGCGAGAGGTCGCGATAATTGATGTTCCCAACGCTTTTATCCAAACCGTAATAGAGGATGAAAAGAATCGAGTCATCATTCATATCAGAGGAATGTTAATTGACATGCTCGTAAGGATAACACCCGACGTGTACAAGGGGTATGTTACACTTGACAAGAGAGGGAACAAAATACTTTTGGTTGAGTGCTTGAATGCACTATATGGAATGATGGTAGCAAGCCTTCTATACTATCAGAAATTAAACAATGTACCATCTGTTTCCATGTTGACAATTGCAAAATCTCTCACATCTCAGGAGAAGTAATCGATAAAACAATCGAGTGACTCAGGAAAGACTGCAAGGGTATCTTTGAGGATGGAAGCAGTAAGATGCAAGTTCACCGTGGCAAAATTCACAAATACTTGGGAATGACTTTAGACTTCACTACCAAGCGTCAAGTTTGAATTTTGATGACAGAGTATGTGAAGGAGATCGTAGAGGCCTGGGATAAGGCCGAGAAACTCAGCGGTGATGGTTTCATCAAGGTCAAGTCGAAATGTGGAAAGAAGTCAAGAACGACAGCTGCGCCGGAGGATCTATTCAAGATCAATGAGGATTCAATGAAGCTGAACTCCGACATGGCAACAGCATTCCACAACATCGTAGCCAAAGTTCTATACATGGTCAAGAGAGCGAGGCCCGATGCATCCATTCCGATTGCATTCTTAACGACTAGAGTGCGATCTCCCGATATCAATGATTGGAGGAAATTGGAGCATCTGATGGAATACTTGAGATCAACTGTTGACATGCCGCTTATCCTAGGAGCGAAAGCAGGTGGCATATTGAATTGGTATGTGGATGCATCATTTGCAGTGCACTCGAATATGATAGGGCACACTGGAGGTGGACTCACTATGGGCAGAGGGTACCCGATTGTGAGCTCTACCAAACAGAAGCTGAATACAAGAAGCTCAACCGAGAGCAAACTTGTTGGAGTTGATGACATGATGCCATTGATTCTTTGGACTCGCTACTTTTTGAAAGCTCAGAGCTACAAGGTAAGCGATAATGTTATCTTCCAAGAAAATAAGAGTACTATGCTGCTTGAGAGGAATGGCAAAGCATCCAGCAGCAAACCAACGAAGCATATCAACGTTAGATATTTCTTCATCACTGATTGGATTTCGAAAGGAGAAGTCCGAGTAGAATGGTGTCCGACGAAGGACATGGTAGCGGAGTCTTTAGGAAATTCAGAGACTTAATCATGGGAGCACTCTCGATGGAGGCAGCTGCTTCAGTATTGACTCGTGATCTGGTGAAGGAGGCCACTCGCAAGAATATGGCACACAAGTAGTTGTGCCACAGGAGTGTGTTGGGAGATGTAGACGTGGAATAGAAGGCGTAGACGTACAGACTGTGGGTATTACGGGTAAATACCCTGGTAATACCCGGGTAATACCCACGCGGTGTGTGTCTACGTGGATGCGATGAACTTCCTTTGGCTCACTTCAACAAGATAATCGTCTAATTGAATTAATTGGATAGAGTCCGATATTTAATACTAGGTGTGCTTGAAAAGGCGACCGCCCGGGAGTGGCAGTTCCCCAACACAGCACTGTGTGTCATTAGTAATATTTTCTGGCATCGTTGTTGACCAGCATTTTGGTAATTTTGGTCATATGCATCATTCATGATCAGCAAGTCAATGGTTGCAGACTGCAATCATCATGCTTGCTCAGTACCATGTTCTTGTAGATGAGTACTGCTGGTCACAATCATCACATAACTATTGGTGATAGCAGTCAGTATCATGCACCCATATCCATGTTGTTACCATCACAGACATTGTTTAGAGTCAGAAGTAGAAGTGCTCAGGAGGTGCAGTGGTCAAGGTTTCATAGCACCAGCCTAGAGTGGTCCTCAGTTATTGGGTAGCATGATGCCGCATCATGATCCACCACCATGTCACCAGCATGAACCATCAACAGGAGTCACCAGAATTGTTAGTCATGGTCAGCTCTGGCTCTGGTCATTGTCATTGTTGGTCAGCAGCATTAGGAGGCTGTCACCAGCATGCATTCATTTCATTATCATTGTTACCATTTACCATCATCACCAGAATTGAGAATTAGTCCCATGAACATTGGCCACCAGCAGCAGTGATGGCATCATTGGGTAGCATTCTTCTTGGTCAGCAGGTCAGCATTGTTGGTCAGCATTCAGCATCTCAGTTCTCAGCAAGCATCAGCATCAGCATCAGCATGCATCATTTAATATGTCTCCATCACTACTATGACGAGTACTAGTAGCATTGTTGGGGGTCATCATCATCATTCTTTGTGTCACAGCTGTCAGCCGTTCTTCTTTGAAGTTAGCAGTGGTAGTAGACAGAGCATCATTATTCTTGGTCAGAATGTATCCATGGTGTCACCATTACTGGCATTCTTGTTCTTGGTTAGAATTCTTAGAATTCTTGCTTCATGACAATGATCATCATTCTCCTCTGAACTCTGAACAAGAAGCAAAGCAAAATGGCCTCCTCCAACTCCATACCACAACCCAACACCAAACAACCCCTCCATCCATTATCCATCCTCCTTGCCTCCATCCTGTCTCCACCTTTTTCCAATTATTGTAACCAATCAACTATGCATGATATCAAAGTCAACATTCAACACAACATAATAATATTATGTACTACTCCCATCTACAACCAAGAAAAGTGGGCTGCGGGGGTTGGGCTTGGATGGTGGGCGCGTCACGTGGCACGTCTTTTGCACTTTCCAAAGAGAGGTTCGCCAAACGATCTCACCGGCCCCTCCCTTCTTTCCAGCATCCTGTACCAATTCCATTGCAGAATCTACGGTGTCGTCAGAACGCTCCATGGATTCGTTGCTGGAAAGTGCGTAGGATGCGGAGGGCAACGTAGGAATCAATTTGCCCTTGTTTTTTCCTCCACCACGTAAAATCTTCCTCTTGTCCACCACCCATCCGCCGCCCACCTCCTCCACCACACACCACCATCATGGATCTTTTTGGATTCTGAATCTTCACAGCGCGGCTCACTTTTCAAAGGTATGTTCACCATGGCCAGCGGCGGAACGACCCCTCCCCCCCACCGACGATGCCTCTTCCAATCTCTGTAGTACTGCGACGGGGTGTTCTTATATGGCGGGGCATGATAGAGATATCACCGCTTCGATTTGATCGGAATATTTTGGAGCGGCGCTTCGGACTATGGACCACCGGCTCTCTCTCAGCAATGCGCATTTTTTCTTTGAAATGTCCATCGTTCAATGATCCAGTCTCATGTCATTATTTCATCTCCTATCTTCTCTCTACACCCCCATCATATCAGTCATCGTTGATCTAAACATCATCACCATCCTCGTCTGATAAAAAATGAGCGCAACACCTGACTTCGTAATCAACTTCCTTGCCGGCGGTGTCTCCGGTGCCGTGGCCAAGACCTGCACGGCCCCCATTGAGCGCGTGAAGCTCCTCATCCAGACTCAGGATGCCAACCCCAAAATTATCAGTGGAGAGGTCGCCCGATACACTGGCATTGTTGACTGCTTCTCCCGCGTGGCATCTGAGCAGGGCGTTGGAGCCTTCTGGCGTGGAAACTTGACCAACATCATCCGTTACTTCCCCACCCAGGCATTCAACTTCGCCTTCAAGGATGGAATCAAATCCCTCTTCCCTAGGGCGGACAAGAATAAGGAATTTGGCAAGTTCTTTGCTATCAACGTCATGTCGGGTGGTCTTGCCGGTGCCGGTTCGCTCATGATCGTCTACCCTCTCGATTATGCTCGTACGCGTCTTGCCTCCGATGTGGGATCTGGAAAGCAGCAGTTCAGTGGTCTCGCTGACTGCTTAAAGAAGACTGTCGCCGCTAGTGGTGTTGGGGGATTGTACAATGGAATCGGAGTCTCAGTTATTGGTATTATCCCCTACCGTGGAGCCTACTTCGGTCTTTTCGACACGCTTTCGGGCATGAACCCCTACCAGAAGGACACCAACAATTTCCTTCGTGCCGGTTCCAAATTCGCCTGTGCCCAGACCTCTGCTATTGCCGCTGGTTATGCTTCCTACCCATTCGATACCGTCCGTCGTCGTCTTCAGATGCAGTCGGAGAAGCCAAAGGAGGAGTGGGTCTACAAGGGAACCGCGGACTGCTTTGCCAAGATTATGAAGGATGAGGGAACTGCCGCTCTTTTCAAGGGTGCCGGTGCCAATGCCCTTCGTACTGTTGGTGCTGCCATGGTTCTTGTGCTTTATTCCGAAATCACTGGTGCCGTAGGAACTGGCGAGTAAGCGTTACGCTAGAGAGACAGGAGAGAGGATGATTGGCAAAAGTGTATGTCGTCTGGTTGGTTGACCATGTATTTGATATTTCGTGCGCGCTGCCCATAAAGTAAATGTTGGATCACAGTACATCATAACTTCATCGATGCCGTTCATATCTTGTTCGACTACGCGCAATGCTACTCTGCCAGGATACTTATCTACCAAGAGCCGACATAGAATCCATAAGGACCTTGTTACTCGTCGCCTGCATCTTCGATGTAGAGATCAAGATCGAGATGCAGTTGATGTTGAATAATGAAAATAACAGATGCGAACATCATCATATCTCATATCAAGCATGCAAATGGTGCTGAACATCACATGAGATCACATCATGTCAGTGTGATCATTACATAGATAGTAATGATTGACGAGCTTTATAAGTTTGTTCATGCCCGTCGTCCGACTTCTGTATGTACTGCAAACTTCTTCACGTAGGGGTTCCAGTTCGAGAGAGAATATACAGTCATTACTTAAAGTAGAAAGCGTTTCAGTTTGTCGAAACACTATATTAACTACTGAACGACTCTGACATCAAAACACAAAACACGCACACATGTACCAACAGCGAACCAAATATAGTCTCGGTTCTTGACCCCCATCAATCATCATATCACCCCTAGTCTATTATACCCAAATCACCATATACTCCAACTCACAAAGCAGGTATCTACGCAGCAAAACAGCCACAGAATGCTGGCGCGTGAGCGGGGGTATGGCAACCTTCGTCCTGGAACGTGGTGGCATCGGCATCAAGGGTCAAATCTTCATCCATACTCTGGGCGACATCCTTCGGCGCCAAGTTTTCAATAGGACGAGCTGCATCATCCGAAGTAGGCTTTGCATCTGTCTCCTCCTCTTCGTCTACTGTGGATGGTGAGACTGCCTCGGTATCGGTCGGCGAATCGTCTTTCTGTTCTGGTTCTTGAGAATCTGCGGGTGGGCTTCGCTCATCGCTTTCATTGTTCGCCTCCGATTGCACGCCGTTGGAGTCCATACCATCTTCACGCTCTTCCATGATAGGATCACTGTCCATGGGCCTTTCCTCTTCGACAGTAGGCTCCTCCGTGGCAACTGCTTTATCCTTTTTGCCTCGGATGTGGAATTTCTTCAGATTCCTGTGAAAGAACAACATTACATCGGACGATCAGAAGACAATGAGTGAGTAGACATAAAACAAGGAGATGAAGTGTACCCACCACCCAACTTACAACTTGGATAACTTCAAAGACACCATTTTGATTTGATTGATCCTATTGGTCGAGTGCTGCTTTTGCTTTAGTGCCTTTGATTTGACGAATTGATCGCAAAGTGAAGTGATGTGTGGATTATGTTACCTCGTCTAGTGTTTTTGTGGGTTCGCGAGAGAAGATGGAGGTGATGACCCTCGCTCTCGGTGTCAAGTCAGAGGAAGTGTTCATTTTCTTCCACATCACTTCTTTTCTCTTCCTACCTTCTCGAATCATTATGTGTTCCTATGTAGACATTTAGGTTGGCGACGAAGAAGACATTCCTTTCTCGTGTGCTTTAGGGGATTGTCTGTCTGTCTGTCACCTCGCATTTCGTGAGCCGGACAGACCAAATCAGCTCCGATCCGTCCATCCGTCCATCCTGCTGATGTGCATGGAGCGAGATGGAGCTGCATGGAGCATGGGTGGAGTATGGACCACGGACATGGACATGGCCGACATCGCATTGATAGTAGTACCAGCTATGGTAGTACGAAAGTATCTTCTCCTTCGATCATGACCATGACAAAGAAGCGAAGCCGTCGGCCCCAACCATTAGTACCGCCCCCACATGCACAAGCTTTACGCTCTCGTAAACGTGCTCGTCAAGTTACGACTCTCTTTCATAAATACACCCAAGAACGAGATGCTGCCGTCGCTCGCGCCGAGGAGGGCGTGGAAGAGCAGGGAGACTCTTCGAATCTTACGCCCCTTCAAATTAAGCTGATGGATGATGTGAGGAAAATAGATGATAAAATAGCTGAAATTGGAGGGAGAGAAGAATATCAACGAGCAAGTCAAATGAATACATCGATGTTCTCTACCAGCAAATGGGTATTGGGTATACTAGGACGATGGGGATGGTTAGACGGATTGCCGGTCGGGCATAAAAATTCAACCAGAACTCACGAGAGAAAGATCAATAAAAAAGAGAAACCTCAAAGGAGAGACGTCCGATTATTGGAAGTGGGTGCTATCAACACACAACTTATTGATGCTGCAGCAAGGACAAAAACACGTACCAACAATGAGATCCACGACAATACACAGAAGCAGGTCGAGGGCGATGGAAACAAATTTCAACCAAACCAAACTGAACGCGTGTGTCGCCTTGATGTCAAGGCCATTGACATCCGATCAACTGATCCGCGAATTCAACAATTAGATTTCTTCGAACTACATCTACATCAACATCATGATCCATGCATGTTCTACGATGTCATCGTAAACTCAATGGTAATAAATTGCGTTACAACTCCCGCTCAACGTGGAAAAATGCTACTCCTCTGTTACAAATACTTGCGTCCAGGTGGAGTTTGCTTCCTTACATTACCCAAGTTATGTTTGTTGCAATCGAAATTCATGAGCCGATCCTACTTTGAGGAGATTTTGACGAGCGGAATTGGGTTTGAGATTATGCAAGAGGTTGGCAGAGATTCACCGAAAATTGCGTTCTTCGTTTTGCGTAGACCGGAGGAGGAAGTGGGCGAGTGCAAAAAAGGAACGTCCCGTAAGATCTTGGACGACAAATTCACACTGATGCCGGCTCTTAATCGAGGAAAGCAATTTCGTAATGCATTTGCTCTGACATTGAATGACGACGATTTTGATGAGTAATTTGAGAACGATTAAGCATTCCCAATACGTAATCGGATTATTGAATATCTGCTTTAGTACTGCTCGAGATTGCCTCCTCACATGTTGGACAATAGTGCACAATACTCGAAGTGTGCCACGTGTAGTGTGAGAGTCTAGTCGAGTCGAGACCGGTAGCAGTCGTTTCCCTCCCGCCAAATTTGTCTCTGGCCGTCGGCGGAAAATCTTCTCCACCACGCACTTCGACCCACAGCCACCCAACACTCTAGATAAGAAGTTACGAAGATCCATCACCATCCCACCATCACTGATCATCACTACCGCACCAACTCAATATCAACAGCAAAGAATCTCATAATTATCTACCATAGCACCTCGCATGTTCCTCGACGAGAGGAGCAATATTGTTGATAATTTGGTCGTCATTCTTCTGTCGCTATCATGAGTGCGATCGATGATGAAAAGGCTATCAAAGCAGCCAAGAAGGCGAAGCTGAGGGCAGAGGCGGAGAAACTCGGCATCTCGTATGAGGCACTGAAAGAACAAAAGAAGGACAAGAAACGAAGAAAGCGTGAGGCCGATAAACTCACCGCTGATAATGACGAATTCGATGGCGGCAAGGATCGGCAGCAAGAGCAAAAACGCATGAGAACTTGGTCGGCTGATTTTGATGCAGATGCGAAGGGAAGCGGTGGGGGTACCAATGGCGGCAACGCACCGGCCACGAAACGTCCGCGCACTCGATCAATGGATAAAGCCGAGGTGAATGCTGAGATTGTCAAAGGAGAGAAATCTCAGAGCACCGAGGAGTGGCGAAAATCTCACAACATCACCATTCGCGGATATGGAAAGAATGCCAGTGTTAAAGTTCCTGAACCGTACATTGAATTCGACGATGCACCGTTCAATCCAACTATTCAAAAAACTCTGAAGGCGGCAGGGTTTGAGCGTCCGACATTTGTCCAAGCACAGGTAAGACATCTACATGAGTTTAGGAACGAGAATATGCATCATTCTAATTTTTGCTCATTAACTGTCATCGATAATTACACAGGCTTGGCCAATCGCCATAAACGGCGCCGACATGATTTCAATTGCAAAGACTGGATCAGGAAAAACATGTGGCTTCCTCCTACCATCATTTCATCTCTACATTCAAAATAAGGGAGAGCGTAATGGAAAGGGTCCAATGATGCTTGTCCTGGCACCCACGCGGGAACTTGCTTGCCAGATATCGGATGAGGGTCAAAAGTTTGGCCGAGCTGTTGGCATTCGCAGCGTCTGTTGCTATGGCGGATCTCCCAAGTATCCTCAAATCGCCGCATTGGATCGTGGTCTTGAATTAGTCATTGCTACTCCTGGAAGACTGAATGATCTCATTGAAATGAAGAAGTGTGATCTTTCGTCCGTTAGATTTGTGGTCCTCGATGAAGCTGATAGGATGCTTGATATGGGATTTGAACCGCAAATTCGTTCCATCATGAGCAAGGTCCCAGACTCCTCTAAGCGACAAACACTACTCTTCTCGGCGACTTGGCCCAAAGAGATTCAAAAGCTTGCATTCGACTTTTTGTCGGATCCAATCCAGATTAATGTCGGTGAGATTAATGTACTCAATGCCAACAAAGATATTACGCAGAATATCATAATGTGCAGTGACAGTGATAAGCTCGACAAGGTCAGAGAGATATTGACCGATCTAGTCAAAAGTGCAGAGCAGACCGAAGAGACAAAGACCAATGGAGGCGCGCCTGGTCGAAAACCAGTGGACATTGGCGGGAAGAATCATTCGAAAGTGATTGTCTTTGTTGCGAAGAAATACATGGCTCATGACTTGGCAAATCAGCTCTGGGAGGAGGGCTTTGCTGTGGATTCACTTCACGGAGACCGAGCACAGTGGGAACGAACCAAAGTCATTAATGCTTTCAAGCAAGGAACGCTTCGTTTGTTAATTGCGACAGACGTTGCAGCCCGTGGTTTGGATGTGAAGGATGTAGGTGTCGTCGTCAACTATGACATGCCCGTGGGCACGAACGGTGCAGAAGATTATGTGCATCGAATTGGACGTACGGGACGAGCGGGGGCGAAAGGAATCGCTTACACCTTCTTTACTCCAGGAGATAAGAAACTGGCTACTGACCTTGTTGGCATATTGACAAATGCTGGTCAAAACATTCCAGATGAGCTCCAACGAATGGCGCGCCCAAGATTCCATCCTGGTTCTGGTGGACGAGGTGGGAGAGGTGGAAGAGTTGGTGGCTATTCTGGAGGTCGAGGAGGAAGGGGTGGGTATATGTCAGGAGGAGGAGGTGGTGGTCGGGGAGGTGGAAGAGGAGGGCGTGGGTTCGGCAGAGGTCGCTTTTGAGCAACCTAATGTCGAAACCTCACATCATATGACTGATATTCTTTTCTAACCAACAACTGAAACTATTGCAACCAATCGCCTCAGTACATGAAAAATTAAGTTAAGTACGCATTAGACTTGCATATCGCTCGATCCCGACGGACCCGCATACTGAGCTACTATCTTTTCGACCTCTTGCTGAAATTTACTCTTCCTTGTTGCCCAACTTCTTCTCGCCATTATTGCCGCATTGAGACTTGAACTGAGGAGCGACTCTATGTAATTGATGTAGAGCCATCTGTAGAATTGTTCGACAAGATGTTGTGGACGAAGTCGACGATGAAAGACATAGGGTTGCAGTTGGATTCACGCACCTCACGACAGGCGCAGCGAACGCGACGGAGAAGGTAACAGCCAGTAAAACATACACATTCATCTTCTCCTTCAACCGAACCCTCGGCGTCAAAACAAGAGGAAATTATTCTAAGATTTGAAAAATTCAAAATTGGCGGTCACATGAACATGAGATGAGCAATATCGTAACTCGGGCTCCGTCCGACAATGATGCAGATTGCATTTCTCTACTCTGCATTGGTATGGATATATTTGGATCAACTAAACGTTACATCCCATGTGAAAACGAGTGTCCAGCTCAATCCAGTTGCGACAGAGCTTCCCATACATGTGATCCCAACGCTCGCAGTCTTCCCACAAAAGCACCGTGTTGTACTGTTGGATCGGCAAGGGCAATCACATAATAGCCAGGCCCAGCGCTAGCCACACCAACGACCCCCTGGTTATTGTAATTGTTTCACCACGCGATGAGAGAAGTGACTTCAGATACAGATGACAACAACGCACAAAAAATGAACTCACATAATCCAGCTCCACCACAAGACTCTTCAAATTTGTTTCGGAATCCGACTTATCCTTATTACTAGTCTTCCCCACAAGTCCCGTCCGCTGTAACGAAGAAGATCCACCATCCTCCCCTCCCCTCGACGATCCATCCTGTTCATCTTGTTGCGGCAACAATTGACCCCTTCGTCGACTACTACTACCGACACCACCACCGCCGCTTCCCACACCCTGCCGTTGGGAATAATTCGGAGGATCTAACAGCAGCAAATCTTCTCCCATGCGACGATAATCCCCCACCACCTCCGATATTAGTGCCCCAATAGATGCTGCATCCAAAGGCCAATGATTCAGGTCGGTATGAGGTGCTTCACCGACATTAACATTAGTTTCACCCTGCGACGGATGAGGAGGCGGAGGACTGCCATAGCTTCCCAGCAACTCACCATCATTATCAATGAGGAGGATGGCGTGTATGCCGTCACCGGCCACTCGGGAGAGTACGAGAGGGATCGAACGAGATCGGATCATGATTGTTGATCTCAAACCAAAACATTTTGTGAAGGTGATGACGGGTGGACGACCGACGGTAGGTGCGGGAAGTGTGGTGCGCGCGGGCGGAACGAAAGTGGCGGACCCTCGCGGATGCTCCGAAGACATTAAGTATCTTTTTAATTTCAAATTTAATTTCAAACTTCGTTAAGTATCCTTTTTAATTTCAAGTTTTAATTTCAAATCGTTAAGTAATCAAAATGCAACGTGGAAGCTATTCGAAGTCGAGTCGTCTCCGGCTGGCGGCTGGCCGAAAGATTCGTCATTCGTCATCGTCAAGCATCAAGCAAACAAAATAATGGCAATGTTAATGGTAATGGCAATGGCTATGGAATGGTCTCGGCCTCACCGTCAGCCGCAGCGACAGCGACAGCGGCAACAGTTTCGCTATGCAAAGCCCCTTCTTCTTCTTTCGGTGACAGTTATGATCATGGAGGAGCTGCATCTCAACAATGTCCGGGCTGTCGCCGCCACAATCACAATTGGACCAACTCCAACTGCGTTTGTCGTCAAGAGCAGACGAAGGAGTGCGTCCATCATTCCATCACCGTCACAAGCCAGGTTTATGACAACCACTAGTATTAGAAGCTCGATGATACCTAATCCATGGAACTTCTTCAAACGGGAGAACAACAACGTCAAGACCAACAAGAATGATGAAAAAGGAGACGAGAACAATGAATGGGGAGAGCAACTCATCCAATCCTACATCGCATCCATAAATTCACGCGAGGAACCAAACACAATAGTCCAGCGATATTTTCATTATAATGTCACATTCATCGATACCTCATTCTACAATCCTATTATTGGAAAGGAAGCATTGACCAAACACTTGTATTTGCATGCGGGTTCTTCGGCATTGTCTACATTTCCTACGTGCACCACCAAGAGGGAGTCGACACGAGATGTGTCTATTGTTATTGATGATATTGTGTTATCATCTGAATCATCATCATCGGACTCGTCGTTCTTTCCCTTTTCAGAGAAGGAGATTGGCAACAGTGAAGCAAAAGAAGCGGATGTTCGTACCTCCAAAGTTTGCGTTCTGTATCATTTAGAAGCTACAACAACTACTACAACATCATCTGCAGCAACAGAAGAGACGACAATTAATAGTGATGGATCAGAAGAAACGTATACGATTCCCGACACTTGTGCAATCACATTTTATCATTTACAAAATGGAAAGATTGTGCGTGTCTTTGATGTGACCGAACCGCCTTCGCCAAAGCCAGAGGATGGCGGTCTTCGACTATTAAAGGCAGCAGCGAATGTTATGAAGTTATCGACAACATTAGACAATGGGATAAGCGGTGATGGTACTGGTGAAGAGGACGAGGACCAGATGAAGAAGAATGATGCTCCTCGCTCTATTATCGAACAATATTTCACTGCATGGAATCGTCGAAATATAGCCGATGCATCCTTACTCTTTGCCACCGATTGCATCATGAAAGATATGCAGTATGATACTGCCTTCTTTGGTCGAGAAGATCTTACGAAACATTTACTACGAGTGAAAGATTGTCTACCATCGTCATTCAACTTTGTGGTGGATGATATTGTATCAACTTCGAATAAGGCGGGTGCACTGTGGCATGTTGAGAATAATGGCAGTCCGCTGGCTTTCACACGGGGATGTTCATTTTACACTTTCGACGAGCAGAAAGGAGACGGCATTAGCACAAAGGTGATCCAAACTGGATTTGAAATACCAGAAAAGGCTCCACCGAAGATGGGATACATTCGAACCCTGGTGGGAAAATTTGAGAACGAACCAATTCGAGTCCTACCAGCAATTTTATGGGTTGCATACATGTACATACTCTTCTTCTCAGATGGGATACTACCCGGTGCAAATGTGCTCGCGCTCGAACAACGGACCTGGGAAGAAGTACGTGATCTATCTCTCAATTTCTTCTTGGTCGCGCCAATGTTGAAATTATCCTTCTCGCCGGTTTGCCACCCAATGCTGGAGGGCGTGTTTAATTTCCTGTTGTCATGGGCGGCGATGTTTGCGGGGTTCTTGTCTGACGAACGGAAGAATAAGCCAAATTTATTACCGTTTGGTTTTATGCTGGTTGGAATGCAGTTTTTGACGAGTGGATTCTTGTTGCCGTATTTGTTCACGAGAACATCAGAGAGTAATTCAATGGAAGAGACAATGGTATATCAGGAAGATATCGATGGAGCTCTGCAACAAAAGGTTGCGGAATGGAGGCCACTGGGAAGTTTCTTGGGAGGAGTGGGCGCGTTGTCTATTGTTTGGGCATTATTCGCTCGGTACGACGATTTTGGTGGATTCGATGAAAGGTACAAGAGTTTCATTGACTTACTGAGCATCGATAGAGTTGGTAGTTCTTTCATTGTGGATCTTGTAATCTTTGCACTGTTCCAAAGTTGGTTTGTTGATGATGATATGATCCGTCGGGGGATAGCGGGGACCCAAGTTAAGGAGGAGAATGGCATATCTGTTGGTGGTGGTGGTGGAGAATGGGAAATACTACGAAACGTTGCCAAGTACATTCCCTTCTTTGGATTAGTTGTATACTTGTCTCTTCGGCCTCCGCTACCTTCTAGAAGTGAGGAAAAAGAGCCTCAGTCAACCTATTGAATAGATGCAATTGCCATATGAATGGAACATCTTTAAGCAGTTTATCTCGGACCCGTTCTTACCCCAACCCATGATCGATTTGCTACATCCCTCCTAGGTCGCTCGATGGAAAAGCGGTCACGTGCAAACGTTCTCCAAATTCTCGTAGGAAGTATCCATTGATATCACGAACCGCCATGCGAGCCTCAGCAGGGGAAGATAACCTAACCAAGAACGTGTGACTATTGGCCCGAATTGGCATTCCATTCGTTTGACCTCTCTTCGGAATTCGTTCACGAGGTGCATGAATTCCTTGCACTAATATTTCTGCATTACCGATGCCTGGAATGTTCCACCCAAGGGATTTGAGAAATGCATCATATCTAAATGGAAGATCTGTCGACTCCGTCGAATCAGATATGCTCATCAAATCATATCCTCGAAATAAGAATTGAATATCTTCCTCAGTTACACTCAAGTCAGACGTTTCAACACGAACAACAGAATCAGATATTTTCAATAGCGGGCTCAAATGGAATGCACGTTGATCCCATGGAATATGTTTCTCAGCAGTGAAAGAAATATCAGATAGGGCAGGTGAAAACTCTCGTACGCTGACAATCGTTGACCCGCTTCTCAGAGGTTGATATAATGACGGCATGATGGCCTGACTCGGAAATGGATGATTTTGCATGTATGATTGCACGTAATCAACTCCTTCATTGTCATGCTGATCAGAATAAAATGAGGTTGTAGTGTCACTTTGCCCCTCTAACGGATCCAACGTTGCTTCCTCCTCGACTTCTTTTCTGATATTTACGTGCCCCCACATCAACTCCTTCTCGTCATGATGTTCATCCTCCAACGCCGACTGATTATCTTTTCTCTCAGCAATACTCTTATATTCAGCGTAAACTCCCTTCCATAATTCCTCTCTCCATTTCTTCCTCTCTTGCTTCAGGTTGCTGTACTCCACCGAGGTTAATAGCAGTTTGTTTGCCCGGCGGACATGATTTAGAACAGCATTGACAACACTTCGGCACGGCAGACGGAGAAACCAGCCGATGGGTTGAGCGCGGTAGGATAACTGGATTCGCGCTTCCAGGATCATGGGGCTTGAAGAATCTGGTGTCCACAGTGGAATGGTAGTGTTGTCATCATTTATCGTCTCAGTGGCATAGAGAGATTTCGAAGCATGCAATTCATTCAAAGCATGCAAAATTTTGGTATAGTTGGAATCCGAATTATGCTTCAATCTTTCCATAGTATTCAAATCAATTATCCCCTTCTGTAGTTCAAACTCAATAATTCGGTTGAGACTTGGAAATAAATCTGACAACTTCGACATGGGTGGTGTGCTGGAGACTTGTATCCATTCAGATGTTGCCACATTATTTTGCTTCTTTGGGCTAATATGCTTCTCAGACCTTGCTGTTTCCTTTATATTGCGCCAACGGGGTCTTTCGTTGGAGATAACATTATTTGAGGTAGGGTTTGATCTGAGGTGTGCCGTCGATGGCAATGGGGATGCTGTTCTATTCGGTGCTGCATAATCTTGATTGGAGATCTCTCCACGACGACTCTCTTTTCTACTGGAATTTGCACGACGCGATTCTCTGGGTGAAAATTCTTGATATCCGAGCATTTTCGTGAAATTGCTGACATGAGTTCGCTGTTGCCGGCTATTCCTACTACCAAAACTATTCCTGTGATTAGATTCACAAGTGCTGCTATTTTCTGGTACACGGGTGGTAGAATCAGAATTTGTAGATGACGACACTCGATGAGATTGGTCACATTCGATGGAATCGAGACCATTGTGCGGTGAGGATGCGTTGTTTGATGACACACTGGGCGACGCTCCCACCGACGCCCGGAGATCCACTTGCGAAGATGCCGATGCAACCGATGATCGATGGTACAATCGTACGCCAAAGACTGTTGCGCGCATTGTCAAGGTGGATTGAAGCATCATAATATTCGAACCTCTGGCACTGCTATGCTTTATCGATGGTCGATGTCCATAGATACTGTCTTCATGATTCATCATGGTCATGACACACACTCGCACTCATACTCATCATCGCTCGCTTCGCACTGTGTCTGTGTGGGTCTATGTGGGTCTATGTGGGTGGCTGTGGGTGGTGGATGGTGAATCCGGCGTGACGGCCAGACGGTATGGCGAAAATGGCGGGAAATGATGCAGAGAGGGGTCTTCCACGTGTACAGTCGTTTCGACTTCGCCGGGCGGCGGATACGGAGGTCGTCGGTATGTGTCGGTAGCATATGTATGATCTATCGGCAGCATGCATCTGAACCTTCGCAACACATGAAAACATTCACGACATGCGGAATCGCTAATCAATACTAATATTTTAGCACTCAACATGATTATGCTAGGCAGAAGTGGGAAATTGCAGAGTGCAGACTTATCATCATCAGCGGCAGGCAGAAGGAAGTTACAAGTAAAGACCCTCCGGAATGTTCCCCTTTTTACGGTACAATGCCTTCTCTTTCGCCTTCACAAAATCTTCCTGCACAACTTTCATTCTGCGTTCCCTAAGTGCGAGCATCCCCGCTTCCGTGCAAACCGCCTTGATATCCGCACCGCTCAGTTCATCCTTGCTCATAATGAATTTCTCCAAGTCAACGTCCTCCCCCAATGTCATCTTGGAAGTGTGGATGTTGAAAATGTGCCGCTTCGTCTTGACATCTGGGAGTGGAAATTCAATCTTACGATCAATACGTCCCGGCCTGATCAAAGCCGGATCAAGAGACTCAATCTTGTTCGTGGCCATGATCACCTTGACGTCTCCACGTTCATCGAATCCATCCAGCTGATTCAAGAGCTCAAGCATGGTACGCTGAATCTCACGTGTTCCACCGGAACTAGAATCATAACGCTTCGAACCTACCGCATCGATTTCATCAATAAAGACAATGGTAGGTGAGAGATCATCGGCCACTCGGAACAGTTCACGCACGAGCTTGGGACCATCCCCCAAATATTTCTGAATGAGCTCAGACCCCACGACACGTAAAAATGTTGCCGAGGTGTGATTGGCCACGGCCTTGGCCAATAGAGTTTTACCCGTCCCGGGCACACCATACAGAATGACACCCTTGGGGGGTTTGATACCAATATCTTCATAGAGCTCGGGATGCGCCAATGGTAGTTCGACTGCCTCCTTGATTTCCTGAATCTGATCCTCCAGACCACCAATATCCGCATAGCTTTCAAGAGGTGCCTTCTCCACCTTCATAACGGACACCATAGGATCGGCATCATCTTCCAATATGCCCACAACACTCATAGTCTTATTGTGCAGCAACACTGAGCTCCCCGGCTCCAATAAATCCTGATTGACCGATGATAAAATATTCACATAATATTCCGGACCCATGCTCGAGCTAACAATAGCATGATTATCATCAATCAATTCCTCCAATGTTCCCACACCCATGGGACTACCACGCAACTCCTCCAACTTCTCCCGCTCTTCCTGATCCCGCTCCTCGCGTGGTTTGAAGACTTCATGATTACGAATGAACTCCTGTTCCATTAGTAGAAAGTCTTTGATGCGTTCGAGCTTCATCATGCGAAGTTTGCATTTGGAGGTGGGTGCGACAGTGGGGACACGTTGTATGCCCGAGGGGCCAGTACGACGTTTGCGACGTTGACCACTGGTGCGTGGACGTGGTTCGAAGCGCTTCTTCTTTTTCTTGTCAGCGTCGTCGGCGCCGCCTTTGCCGTCACCCTTGTTGTTGTTAGGGTTGGCGTCGCCACCGGGAGGGTCACCCCCCATTCCTGGTGGCATATTCCCCATGATGATTGATGGAGATTGGTATTGGTATTGGTGGCAGTGGCAATGGCAATGGCAATGGCAATGGCAATGGCAATGGCAATGCTAGGGTACGATATCGTCGGTAGCGGCGGCGGCGGCGGAAGTGGAAGTGGAAGGCGATGGAAGGAAATGGAAAAAGGCGCGAGCGAGGCAGCTTTGGCTGATACTCTATCAGCAACTTGGAAAAATAATGCACCATGACCATGAACATTCAAAATTCCCTCTCGCCTCGTAGCGTTTCGGAAGCGATTGTCAGCATAATCCTCCCGACAAAAATCTGCCACGTGGAAGAGAAATCGATTCAAGTTGAGTCGAGTCGAGCCAGCATGCCAAAAGTTTTGGCGGGAAGATCAAATCCCAATCGACGTGACGCGAAGCCGCTGACGACGATGATGACGACGAATGACGACGACGACCGATTCATCGTCAAGTACACCATAATAATTCATCAGCCACCACCACGATGATGACCTACTCGTTATTACTAGCATCAATCCTTCTCTTCCTCGGTGGCGGGAACACTATCGTCAACCACCAGTATCGATCATCTTGCGCAGCGGCCTTTTCCACGTCATCGCCACGAGCTGCAACGACGTCAAGCCGACGAGGACGACGAAGCACATCTTGGTTCATCAGTAGCAGTAGCACTCCTCGGTCAACGACACCCACCCGTCTCAACAACTTGGCAGGATTCGATGACGTTTGGTCATCATACCTATCGGCGCTTGAATCGGATCCCCTCCTCGTGAAGAGCATAACTGCTGGGGTTATTTTAGGTGCCGCCGATCTTTCAGGTCAGGCAATACAACAATCGCTCCTGGCGTCGACCAATGAGGATTCTACCAAAGAAGAAGAAGGAGGAGGTGGCTGTGTTGACATTGCACGATTTGCTCGATTCGCCTTCTTCGGCTTCATATTACAAGCCCCCTGGAATCACTTCTACTACCTATTCCTCGACGGTGCACTCCCCCCCACCGAAGATCCATTCACATCCACCACGGCTATTAAAGTACTCATTGATCAATTCATCCAGGCTCCCATATTTACTGTGATTATATTTGCTTTCTTGGGGTTGCTTGAAGGCAAGTCGATAGCGGACATTAAGCGTCAATTGGATGAAGATTATGTGGATACTATGTTGGCGAATTGGAAATTATGGGTTCCGGCTACAGCGGTAAATATTGCATTCTGTCCACCGATATTACGGGTGTTGTTTTTGAATGTGGTATTCTTCTTTTGGTCTATTTTTCTTTCGTTGAAGTTGAACAAGTCGGAAGATTAGGATGAGCGAATTTAGAGGGATTGGGTATACCAGGTGAATGGGGAGTAAGGAAAGCAGATTTCGTACCGAAGAAGTCATTTCGGTTTTGGATAACGATAACGATGTTGGTGATTTCTCAAGCAATGGATATCTAATATCAACGAACAACATTTAATTCGACCTTATTTCTGGCAGCCATATATTGGCTGTGGAAACGTATGAGAAATGGATTCATTCCTTCTTGGTGCTCTTGAGCTGACAATCGGTTTTGTACACAACATTTGAAGTAGAAAATGCACGCTCTTTCACAGAGGCCAAGTACACCACAAGCGCACACACAAAACAAGCATCGAATATGCCCGAATATACAAAAGTATTGACTGTTCCGAACTTCGATTGCAATTTGCCACCGACTATCGCGCCCAATGATTGGCCCAATCCACCATACATTGCATTCATAATGAGTAGCATTGTCGCCTTCATCCCCGGTGGACTAATCTTGTGCGCATACATACTACCCGATGACCAAAACAATGCAAACGTCAATCCCCGAAGTGCCTCCGCTGGCAAGGCATGATACGCATGTCTCATCCAGGCATAATTGAAAAATCGCACCACGTAGGCCAAGAGACTCAATACCAAGACAACATCCGTCCCCAGTGCCTCGGTGATTGGTCCCGAATACCAAAACATTGGTGCACCTGCCAAACTGCTTACTAGACGCAGTATACCCATATTATTGCCCGTACCTCCAACTTCTCGAACTCGAACGTAGGCAAAGTTTTCGATGCATCCCGAGGATGTTCCAATAACGAACATCAGGAAGAAGAAAATGAGTGCATCCGAGTTATGAGACAATAGGCGCCATCCTTCCTTCACATTTGTTGATTTCTCCTCATTGACATCTCCGGTAATTTGCTTCTTGTTCTTCGGAGGTTCTACTGCTGCATGTGTGCTTTTCTCTGGGCGGAAAGCATGTATGCAGAAAATGACTGGAATCGAAAGAATGGCATGCGCCACAAATGCCCATTCATACCCCTTCAATGGACGCATCCTCGATACTATGGTGCTCAATGCTCTGTTATTGACAGCTGTACTCGTCACAGCAGCAGTATTGGTAGAGTACGATCGTCCATTGGAATCATCATCGGCAGCAGCAGGCAAGGCACTCAATAAATATCCCACCAACGAACTACCCGCTCCAAATCCAATTTGTCCCCATAGTCTCATCCTACCAAATTGATGTTTATCTTCCTCCGATGTTAATTTACTCATGACGATATTATCAATTAATGATTTGACCGGTGCATTTAGCATAGCTGCCAAGAATACCGTAGCAATTAGATAATGTAGATTGGAATTCATACCCACGAGTAATTGCAATAGTAAGCTGGTAACGAAGGTGAATTGCAATATCGAGACGGGATTGTTGGATTGATCAGAGAGGATACCCCACAATGGTGCCACCAAGAAGGTGGTTAGTGGCTTGACGGCGCCCAAGAATCCGATGGAGGAACCGGCATGGCCCAAACTGTGGAAGTAGACGGGTAAATAGGGCATGAGAGCGCCGAGACTGGCGTAGTAGGATAAGTAGAGCAATCGCATGGATTGTAGAACTTTCCGTGAGGCTTTCGTGGAGCAGTTTGATGGTGGTGACGATGCGATGGTGCTCTTTGCTTCCCGTCGATTGGATGGAAGTGCAAACCCAACCACCCTCGCATCATGTCGTTGATGGGTCGAGACGACAGCGGCGGCGGTGACATCTGTGTTCCTCCTCTTCAGCGACATCACGCCATCAATCTGAAGTGTTGCAGATATCAAAGCGACCAAGTGGAAAGCTCTTCTCCACAATATTATTCGTGTCATTGTATTGGATTTGACCGTAGGATAGCCTTAGATTCGTCGGGAAATGCGGCTCATAGATAATATTATCATGTCATTGTCCGATGTTCGATGTTCATCTCATCGTTGATGTTGTCCTTTTTCCTGGCGCGGAGCGAGGAGCATGACAGACGGACGGCCACTAATTTCAAAAATTTGGCGGGAGATTTTCAAAATTAAGGGTGTCTACGACGGACTCTGTATGGAAATGTTGTATTGTTCCTATCGTACGAGAGTGGAAGGATAGTTTAAGCGTGGAGAAATATTAAGATTTGGCGGGAGAATCGGTCGTCTGGCCCTCGCAGTCCATAATATCTCATGCCTTTGCCCTTCGCCTTCCACACAACAAAAGACGATCGACGATCGACCATGACCAGACCATTGACCATGGTCGAGCGGCAACAGTTCGTAGTATCTAGCATTTCACCAACAAGCAACCTCCATTGATATTATATCCCTGAATTCTAAAAGAAATGTATTGAAACCATGCCCTCGAAAGAAAAGAACGACGCTGACCCTCCCCTCACGGCCGTAGAACGTCTCCAATCCCTCAATCTCGTGTCACGCATTGCCTCCGAATCCTCCAATCATTTGGGTATCTCCGATAGAACACTTGCCGAGTTTATCATCAATTTAGCGGAGCGACGGATTAAATCATTTTTGAAAGAACAGTTTGCTCGTGAGGGTGGGACATTGTACCATGTACCACTACTTTCATCGGAAGATGACAATATTAATACTACAGTTGGTGGCGGGGGTGGGGGTGGTGATGCAGGTGCAGCTGGGGGCAACAACAACAAACTTCGTATAACCCTAATCTCCTCGGCAATCGAGCGTGATATCGACACTATATCCGCCTACCGTGATGATCTAATTACCAATGGTGCGGGAGATAATATCCATCCGACATTTGCGGCACGAATATTGCGTATAGTGTGTGATATGAGCCCACGGATGGAACGTCTCATGAAGAAGATGGAGGAGAAGAAACGAAATAATAAGAGGAAGTTGAATAATAATAGTAGTGGTGCTGGTGATGATGGAGTTAGAGTAGGAGAACATGGAACGGTCATGTCTTCGATTGCACCATCGGGACGGAGACAACAAATCGAGGGACAATTTCCAGGATTAGCGGGGAGGAACTTAACTGGTGCGGTACCCCTCGAAGATGGATTCTATGAGCATAACAGCAACCCTACCGCTACCACTACCAACAGCAACACTGGTGACTCAAGTACTAATCAGGACTTTAATGTTCATGCTAGGTCTAGGAACAAGAGGCGATGGGATGCAGCGGGGGAGGAGGAGGGAGATACAGAGACCAAAATCAAGGTAGTCCCAACGGATGCGGAACAACATCGTCGACCCAAAGAAACAAGCATGCGATCCAAATCGAATTTGCCTGCATGGATGACACAGAAACAAGAACCATCGACGATGGAGGATGCTACTGGGCGAGGGGAAGGATTGCAATTGTACCAAATATTTACGGGGACGGTACAACGCGTACTAGACTTTGGTGTGGTGGTGGAAATACATGCTCCACCATCCTCCGCATCATCGGAGGATAAAATTACCGGCATGGTACATGCCGCACATGTTTCCAAAACTCGTGTCGAGAAGCCAAGAGATGCCGGCGTTCGTCCGGGACAGAGAGTTTATGTCAAAGTGATATCTATTGGCAATCGAGGTGTTGCCGGAGGTGCGGGGGAGGGGGGACTGATGCTCAGTATGAAGGATGTGGATCAGAATTCGGGGAAAGATTTGATGCCCTATCGGACAGTGGCTGCTGGTGGAAGTGGTGGTGGTAGCATTGTCAACAACAACACCATGAACAACATCACAGAAAACACTGCCGCATCAGCGTCTGCTGCCGTCGTGCACCCTGGGTTAGATGTTTCGGCCTTGAAGCGTCGGCAGGAGGAAGAGGAGGCTGAGCATATCACACACCGCCAAATGCAAGGATTGAATGACTCGTCTTCGAGGGGGGATTATTATGGGAACAATAATAACGGAGGAGGAGGAGCTGTCAGCGGTGGGACTGTGCGTAGGAAACAACAACTTACCGAACAAGAATTGTTCGAAGCTCAGCAACTCATTCGCTCGGGGGTATTACCGGTGGAACAATATCCGACATTTGACGGCGAGGGAGGATTGGGTATGCTTGCACAAGAAACCACCGAGGAGGAAACGGAGGTGGAATTGGCGGAATTCGAGCCTGCCTTCTTGCGAGGACAAACTCGTCGCTCGGGTAGGGATCTGGAACCTGTCCGCATTGTAAAGAATCCCGATGGATCATTGCAGCGCGCGGCAATGCAGCAGGGAACACTGGCCAAAGAGCGTCGGGAGTTACGTCAGGCCCAAGCAAACCAATTGGTCGACTCCATCCCCAAAGATCTAAATCGTCCATGGGAGGATCCTCTCCCCGAGGCCGGAGAGCGACACTTTGCTCAAGAACTTCGTAGTATTAACATGAGTGCATTTGATGGAGCTCCTGAGTGGAAACAAAAAGCCGAGAGTAAGACGTTATCGTACGGCATTATATCGAACAAATCGATTAAGGAACAGAGGGAAAGCTTGCCAATATATCGATTGAAGCCTGAGCTGATGCGTGCCATGACGGAAAATCAAGTATTGGTCGTTATCGGCGAGACAGGATCAGGGAAAACGACACAAATGACGCAATATCTGCATGAACTTGGCGTAACCCGGAATGGAGTTATTGGATGTACTCAGCCAAGGCGAGTTGCGGCCATATCCGTCGCAAAGCGTGTTGCCGAAGAATTCGGATGTACTCTTGGAGATGAGGTTGGCTACACAATCCGATTCGATGATGTCACTTCCCAATCTACTATCATTAAATACATGACGGACGGTATGTTGATGAGGGAATATTTGGCCGACAATGACCTTAAACGGTATGCAGCGCTGATGCTGGATGAAGCCCACGAGCGCACCATCCACACCGATGTTCTTTTCGGGCTGCTCAAAGACCTTTGCTATCGTAGACCTGATTTGAAACTCATCGTTACATCTGCTACGTTGGATGCGGAAAAATTTTCATCATACTTTATGGAATGCCCCATCTTCACAATTCCTGGCAGGACATACCCAGTCGAAATCCTGTACACCAAAGAGCCCGAGAGTGATTATTTAGATGCATCTCTCATTACCATAATGCAAATTCATCTGTCGGAGCCGGCCGGAGACATCCTCTTGTTCTTGACAGGTCAGGAAGAGATCGACACTGCTTGCGAAACACTTTACAGCCGAATGAAAGCGCTTGGAGATCTGGCACCAGAGTTGATCATCCTACCCGTTTACTCATCTCTCCCATCAGAGATGCAATCCCGGATTTTTGAACCAGCTCCACCAGGTTCAAGAAAATGCATTGTGGCGACAAATATTGCTGAGGCTTCGTTGACAATCGATGGCATCTACTATGTGGTTGATCCAGGATTCTCGAAGCAGAAGGCGTTTAATGCCAAACTCGGGATGGATTCGCTTGTAGTGACACCCATTTCCCAAGCAAGTGCAAGACAAAGGGCTGGACGAGCTGGACGAACTGGTCCTGGCAAATGTTATCGATTGTACACGGAGATGGCATACAAAAATGAAATGCTACCGACGAACATCCCCGAGATCCAGCGCACGAATCTTGGCAACGTCGTGTTGCAACTGAAAGCAATGGGTATCAATGATTTGCTGGGGTTTGATTTTATGGACCCACCCCCCGTCGCGACTCTTGTAGGCGCGATGGAAGGTCTCCATGCACTCGGTGCACTCGACGATGAAGGTTTGCTCACTAGGCTGGGTCGTAAGATGGCTGAATTCCCCCTTGAGCCCAACCTCTCAAAAATGCTTCTCCTTTCGGTGGATTTGGGTTGCTCGGATGAGATACTGACAATTACCGCTCTCCTCTCGGTGGAGAATCCATTCTACAGACCGCGGGATAAGCAGGGTCAGGCAGATATGAAGAAGGCTAAGTTTCACCAAGCCGAGGGTGATCATCTGACACTTCTTGCAGTCTACAAGGCGTGGGAAGCATCAAAGTTTAGCAATCCATGGTGCTTTGAGAACTTCGTTCAGGCTCGCAGCATGCGACGTTCTCAAGACGTTCGAAAGCAACTCGTTACCATTATGGATCGATACAAATTAGATATTTTGAGTGCGGGGAAGAACTATAAGAAAATTTGCATGGCCATCACTGCTGGGTTCTTCACAAATGCCGCGAAGAAACACCCGCAAGAGGGATATCTGACCCTCGTCGATCAAAATCCAGTGTACATCCATCCATCATCGGCGTTGTTCAACAAAAATCCAGAGTGGGTGATATATCACGAATTGGTCCTCACAACAAAGGAGTACATGAGAAACATCATGGTAATTGATGCCAAATGGCTGATTGAACTGGCGCCTTCTTTCTACAAGAGAGCAGATCCCAATAAGATGACCAAGGCCAAGCGGATGGAAAAGATTGAACCCTTGTTTGACAGGTTTAATCCAAAGGACGCCTGGCGTCTATCGAGGAGGAAGGGATAATGTTAGTCTCCAGATATGTTTAAGTAGAATCGCCCTAGATTAATGCTCCTGATAACACATCCGCAACGAACATTTAGTCTTAGCTCTACAATTCACATGTATGTACCCACTTGGCAGATGCGGTTCAGACAGTGAACTAATGAGCAGTGTCATTTTGCTTCTACAGAGCACGGCTACCTAGCACTCATCACATTCTAAACAGGGAGCACTACTCTCTTCTCCAGAAGAAAAGGACACGTTTCCACAGCGGCCTCTTCTGCCCAACAACTGCCGCCTCACCCTCTTCTACAAAACCTGCCACCCTCGCCATCTCACGTTCCTCCTCATCACTCGCTGACCCCGCCACAGCAGCATCATCCATTCCCTGCGACTTCAATCTAGCTGCCGTTGAACTCTCTAGCTCTGCTAATTCATTCGCCTCCCTCCTTGCCTTTTGTTCATCTTTCATGCGTTTCTCTTCCACAGCCCGACCCTCATTGGCCTCTTTTAGAAATCCCCCAAAGCCAGGATTGACAGACGCCTCACCACCACTCACTTGTGATGAATCCTCCCCCGCCCCTCCAAATAGAAGTGCCTTTGCTTGCTCAACACCACCCACGGATGCCAGCGAATAATAAAATATATACGAAACAAAGGCTAGTAGACCCGAGGCCATGGCATAATTTGATAATTTTTGTTCCGTCGTTAGTGAAGCCACCGACTCTGTACCAGGAGTACGCTGTCCGAACGAAGCAGACGAAACTCTCTCATTGGCAATGGAATGAGGATCGGATCCACCACCTTCAGATGTCGAAGATTGAGATTTGGGAGAGGCTGTAGTGTTATGTCGACCACTGATTTTAGTTCGGCGAAGACCAGCAGTGTCAGCAGCAAAATGACGACGCACAGCAGGGGCAGCGGCAGTGGAATTTTGTACCGCCACGCAGGAACCTATCCGAAGGGGGGGCGTACTGCAGGCCCTGACATTCTTTGTTATTTGGTGGCGTAGTTGCCGCGAGGCAGTGGATGCTATTGCCGTCGTCGCCATTGTTATTGTCCAAACTCTCTTCTATCCTGCCTCATGAAACTTCTTCGTGCTGGATCTTTGCTGACGACGTCGACGACCGCTACGACGGGCAGACCACGGAGCACGGTCCACTCATCACAGCGAAAAAGCAAGGCACACAAAAAGTTCTCTCGAACTCTCTGAATCTGAATCTTTGACCATGGCCATGGCCCTTCAGATTGACAGGTACTGCCAGTAGTCTCCACCCCCCTCATCAAATAATGACATCTCCAACTGCATGCCTAGCCGCCGCGGCTACTACAGCAGTACGTCGACCTGCAGCGTTGCAGTCGCTGGCGGCTGCATCGACCGGGAAACGAGCATTGAGCATTGGTGCATCTGCCTCTGCAACTACTACCACTCACAGCACCGGTAGCAATTCGCAATCTCAATTATTGCCCAGTTTAGAACATCGACGACATTACTACTCGTCTATGCCATTATCAGGACGAGCCTCAATTTTTGTTGGTGAACACAGTACTGCATCAAATATCAACAAGAATTATTATCCTTTGAACAACAATATTACGGCGAGAAGAAATAATAATAATCAACAACAACTACTATCCACACGTCCATTCTCTTCGGCATCCAAACGAGACTTTTACGAAGTTTTGGGAGTTGGGAAGGGAGCAGACAAGGCCGAGATTAAGAAATCGTATTTTAAGCTGGCGAAGCAATATCACCCTGATACTAATCAGGTAAGCAAAGCGAACCGTTGTTATGCATGCTTTTCATATGACTGTTGCACTGACCATTTCCACTTCTATTTCACGATATTCCTATATCTGATTATAGAACGATAAAAATGCAGCCGAAAAATTCAAAGAGGCCACAGAAGCCTACGAAGTCCTCTCGGACGACAAACAGCGACAACTCTACGATTCCTACGGCCATGCGGGTGTCGATCCCAACTTTGGTGGCGGACAGGGTGGCAATCCATTCGAGGGATTTGCGGGCTTTAGTGGTTTCTCGGGAGGGGATGGTTCATTCCACTTCTCGTCATCGAGTCAGGAGATTGATCCCGAGGAATTGTTCGAGGCCTTCTTCGGTATGGGTGGTGGGAACGGACGACGCAATCGCAACCGTGGTCCACGGAAGGGTGCCGACTTGCAAATGCATGTCCGCTTAACTCTGCAAGAGGCGGTGAATGGCGTGAAGAAGGATTTGCATTTGCGATATCAGATACACAATAAGAAAAAGAATGCAATGGAGGTGAAGGAACGAGATGTTACCATCGACGTGCCCGCTGGGATTGACAATGGTATGAATTTAAGACTGACAGGACAGGGCGCCGAGGGTGATCCAGGTGCGCCACGGGGAAATTTGATTGTGCAAGTGTTGGTCGATGAGGATAGCTACTTCCAACGTGATGGCATGGATGTGCATACCGAATGTCCCATTAGTCTAACACAAGCCGTGCTGGGAGGGACCGTCGACGTACGAACATTGAGTGGAGTTGTCGAAATGAAGATTCCAAAGGGAACACAGGTCGATTCAAAACTATTGCTTCGTGGCAAGGGTATTCCACATTTGCATACTGCCGGGAAAAAGGGTAATCATATCGTGCACTTGAAGATTGAGATTCCCACGAAAGTATCCAAACGACAGGAAGAATTGTTGCGAGAGTTTGATGAGGAGATGAAGCATACTGGAGGTGGAATATTTGGTCGTCTTGCAAAAAAAGCTGGGTCGGCATTTGAGACAATCTTTGGACATCATCATGGAGAGGACTCCAAGTCCAAAGACGAGGAGGGAAAGAAGAATGCCAAGAACGATGCGAAGGATGACGATTTGGACGACGATGCCGAGGAGAAAAAGACTGCTTGAGAGCATCAATTGGAAGAATTGGGAAATTGGTAGATTAACGATAAATTGATAATATGAACATAATAATTTCTACCATATCCTCGACACCCAATGTAAGTCAGAAACGGATGCACTCACCCTGTGCCACCTGCCACGTGGAAGTCAGTTTTGGCGGGAGAAATTATGTCCGCGATAATCCTTTGAAGTACACGTGGCAAAGATTTGGCGGGAGAGGTTCAGTACAATTCTGCGTAGGAATAAATACATCTTCCACCGCGTCAGCCGTCGCTGACTCAAAGATCAAAGATCACAGATCACCGTCACCGATCACTGCCGACGACATCGACACACCGACTGACGACTGATCAATCATTATTTGATTGACATCTAACATCAATTTGCGGTACTACAACTCTTGCCAAAGGAATACCAACAGATACCAACCATGTCGAGGCCCCTATCATTCGTCCTATTTCTTCTTTGCAGCTCCAATGTTGCTGCCTTTTCATTGTTGATGGGGAGCGAATCTGCACCATCTGGAGCTGTAGGTGTAGCGAATCGAAGATCCTTCCTTTCCACATCGATCGCCACCGTCGTTGGGGGAACATCCGTCTTGTTACAGCCACAACCATCCCGTGCCGCAACTGCAAAGGAAATTATTACCACGAAATCAGGTATCAAATATGCTATCACCAAAGAACCAACTGACAAAAAGCCAGTTGCACCGTACAAGGGTGAGTCGAAGTAGGAACATTGACGAAGATTCTCTATTTTAGTCGAATCTCAATCCGAGTTTTTCTTTCATCACTCACTCCTCAATAGGTGATTTCGTCGCAATTGATTACACCGGATATCTTGCCAATGGCCAGGTGAGAAGTATCATCTATCAACAAATTCATTTTATATGAGATGATCATCTCACACACGTGATATTTGTGTCTTTGAGATCTTTGACGCTACCCACGCCGAAGGAAAATCCAACTCATTGCTATTCAAACTTGGATCTGGTTCAGTAATTCCCGGACTTGATGAAATTGTATCTTACATGGTGGTGGGTCAGAAAGTCCAAGCGATTATCCCACCATCGCTTGCCTATGGAGATAAGGGAGTGTGTTTGGATGACGGGGAGTGTCTGATCAAGCCAGGATCCACTTTGGTGTACGATGTCTTTCTCAAACGTAGTTCGATTCCGCCTCCTTAGGGTGCTTACACGAGGAGTTGGGCGAATCGCAATACTACAATAATTTGGCACATCAGGGATGGGAAGAGAGGAAGGGTGCTACATCACTAGTGCAGAGAGAAAAAGAAACAATTCTTTTCGGACTCAGCTGAGATGGATGAAAAGTTTTACGTGTTTGCCACTCCAGCCTTCAGACGAGTCTGTGAGGTTCGGACATTTGAATACATGGAGCCCAGTTTGAGCTGGCTGGTAGCTGGTAGGAGGTCATAGGAGTATTCAGGACACGATAAATAGAACAAACTGTCGCTCACTATGCCTCTTGAGATTAAGCTGACTGTAATTTCTAATGACAAAATAGATCGATTTTTTGACAATATCTTATTGATCGGTGAGTTATCGAAAGAAACTCATTCTGCTGTAAGCCCATCGAAAGAATGCCATGATTATCGCTGTATACCAGATTTCCATCCCCAGACTCCAAATATCTATCATCGAGTGAGTGAAACCAATACTTGCTCCAAGTTCCAACAGTATCCGTAACGAGCAATAATCTACCCAAACTTGCAATGCAACTTTAATGGCCGTTTTATCATCCGATACCGAAGAATAGGAGTAGCTCCGATTCCACAATGCGCTGAGTGTCCACGCGATGCTCATTTTTGAATCTCGTACCATCACACCCAAAAGTGTTGTGGGCATTGTTATGGGTTGATGGAAGCCACCATTCAGCCAAAATTCAGTTGTGCTTACTTCGCTTGCTATTTGGAGTAAGAAGTTGATGATGAGTAGGAATAATAAATCTCCCGCAAACAGTCTCGGATCGGGTATTTCCAACATTGTATCCATGAAATTTGGGATTTGTTGTTTGAGATTTCTGAGATCTAGTTCCTTTTTCGGCGTGTTGGAATCTTCAGCACTATTCTTGTCGTCATCATGCATGTGATGGATTATTGTAGATTTCCATTGCTGCGATGAAATCGAATTGATGTATCGACGGCGATGAGTTTGGACGACGAATGCTGCAGTACTACAGCCAATGATTTGAGAAGTTCGTGCATAGCAAGGAGACGCTGCAGCTGCAGCCATTAAGGCGGACGCCAATGCTGGAGACCTCACCATGGCGGTAGCACTATCTCTGCAAACCATTAGACCATAGACCGCAGCCCATGACCCATGTTCCATGACCATGACAATGACATGATGTTGATGTTGTGATGAAAATAATTATGTGCTGGCGGAGGCTGGCGGCGCGGCGGGCCGGTATGACGAGAAAAGTGTGACGAAAATGGCGGGAAGAATTTTGGCATTATTTGGGTTTTGGGTGGAGGTGCTTCGAACACGAGTTCTGCTGACGTCGTGATTACGTGGCATCACCCTTCCACCTCAAAAGTCCAACACCGACGGACGGATTTTCCGTACTTTTCCCTCGCCGCCGGCCGCCGCTTCCGCCGCCGACGAGCACCGACTACGAGCACCAGCCGCCGCCGACAAGCACCAGCACCATGAACATGAAACTCTCCCCCTTGGCGGCTCTGCTCCCCTATCTCACCATCATAGGAACAGTCCAATCATTCACTAACAATGGCGCTGCTCCATTTCCACCAGTTTTATCGATCAGATCAATTCAGAACACAAGATATGCTCCCACTGCTCGGGGCATGACTATCGTCTCCCCCTTTGACAATTCATCCGAGTCCGAGTCAGTAGTGGCCACCGCCACACCCACAACATCGTACTCTCCACTCCCTACCGATGACGAACCGCTTGATCTGACATGGGAAAATGTTGATTTAGTGCTGGAAGAGATGCGCCCGTATTTGCTCCAAGATGGGGGGAATGTGGCGATTAGTGAGATTGATGGACCGATTGTTAGGCTGGAGTTGCAGGTAAGAGAGTGAGATTTCTATTGGAGCTCATCTACAAATGCAAAATCATTTTACAGAGTGATACCGAAGTTGCTTTTAACAAGATTTTGTGTGCATGATATGTGCTAATGTCTCATTAAATTTTGCCAAACTTCACATAATCACCATCCACCGCCTACAATACGTGCTCATTTCTCATTGCATTTTGCCAAACTCCAAATACTATGCCATCACCACAACAACAAAAAATCAACAACCTTGCTTTCAGGGAGCATGCGGGACATGTCCCAGCTCAACACAAACAATGAAAATGGGTCTCGAGCGGAAGCTGAAGGAACGCATACCTGAAATTCAAGAAGTCATCCAAGCCATGCCAGACTCACCCGATTTGAACGAAGAACAGATCAATGTCGTATTAGATTCCGTTCGACCATTTCTTAATGTCGCGGGAGGAACAATCAATGTGAGCAGTATTGCTGGTGCGGGAGGGGTACAACCAACGATTATTTTGAAGATGGAGGGGGCGGCGGCATCGTTGAATAGTGTGAAATTGGAGATTGCTCAACGGTTGCAACGACACTTTATGATTGCGGGGTTGAAAGTGGAATGGGCATGAAAAACAAGTCTGAAATAGATGGATCGATCAAACGATAATGCGGGGAAATGACATCGTGTTGGGAGACCGTAGTGTAGGTACGTCAGCGATTTGGATAAGACCTGTCAATGTATTACTAAATTAATTGATATCTTAATTGATTTCGATATGAGTATTGATGCATTATCCCACTAAATTTTTTCAACGAGCAAATGGTTTGTCAATTAGGATCAAATAGTACGATAGAACGGCAAATTCACCACATTTACTCTCCCTAGTCGTCAAAAGCCTTGACTAGACTAGCGAATTTTTGCGCAAGGGATTTGTTCCCCTTCAACCGCAGAGGTGGCTCCACAATCTTCTTATCCTTGGTAGTGTTGCCTCGAGACTTGGCAAGACTACTTTTCGCCCATGTTGTAGCAGCAGTGTTCGTCTTGGACGCTTGTTTTGCAGGATTTTGTTTTTGTTCGTCGTCGCTGGCATGGGTTGTAGACTTGCTCGTCGTCCAAGATTTGGAATAGTATTCCAACTCCTTCCGACGCTGGCTGACTGTCTTTCCCTGTTCAAAACTAATGTCAACATCCGAAAATGCATCCGATATGGTCTGGAATGACTTGAGAGTTCTTTCTCCATCGTCGCTCTCTGGTGATATGAGAGATGGCATCGGTCGATCCTTGGGTCGCGAATGAGCAGCAGCAGTCGTATTCGTAGTAGGGTGTGATGTTGCAGTCTTCGCCCCCGCGAAGCTGATGTCGACATTGGCAAAAGCATTGGTTACTGCCATCATTATTTCTGGTGTGTCTGGACGCATCGATGGTTTGGTTGCTCTAATAACTTCTGGTGTCATTGTCGTCGACAGCGCGTTGCCCTTGCTAGGTTGACGCGGCAACTGATGCGATGTTTGTGACTTGGCCTTATTCTTGACATCTGAACTATCTCTGCTTTGAGTTACTGCCTTGCTGCCTTGTTTCAACGACGCTTCTCCCCGGCTGTGCGTGTTCTCGTGACTCCTTTCAACATTGGCCGTTCCAAACAAGTCTCCAATTTGAGAGGAAGTCGAGCGTGATTTGGTCACATTCTTCGCAACGCCAATAGCCGTCGAATTTCTTTCCAGTTTCATGATCGTCATGTCAGGATACACTCTCTTCTCTTGATGATGGCCATCGTCGTGAGGCTCAATTTCAGGACTGAATTTGATTTCTGTATTCGAGGCTGATTGAGGCACGACAACCTTTTCCAATGAAGTATTGCTCTCCTCATGTTCTGATGGTGACAACTTTCGCTCATTGTACTCCTTCTTAAGGGTATTCCACGATTTCTGCGGCTTTACCGGTGGATAATCATACTCCTTCTGGACTGTACTCTGGTTGGAGCGATGCTCGCTGCTCCTGTTCTTAGTCGAAATTGCTGTCGGAGTGGGCTTCGGAGCGGTCGATTTTGGTTTGGCTGACTGATATGTCGGATCGGTCATTGAAGAGACAGTAGACTCATCAGACGACAAAAGGCTGTCATCATCATCGTCGTCATCATCTGTATCCTCCTCGTTTCCCCTACTACCTGGGACATTGGCGGTGCGAATGACCTTATCAGAGTCACTGAGTAGGATCTGCTCATATTTGTCTTGGAAGAAATTCTTGCCCAAGTGACGAACTTCTCCCAAAGTGCCCCTGTTCGTTTCTTCACTGGATGGAGTAATTACGTTTGCTCTACTCGGAGCTAACTCCTGAGTGACCGATGTAGCCAATTTGCCAAAGCCAGTGCCGCTACTTCTTACGTTTTTGGTTTTGTCAACACCACCACTCTCCCGCTTGATGATGGAATCGATCGCAGCCAACGCCTGCTCTGGATTGGACCTGCTCACGGCATTGATACGTGCAATTAAATTAGCCACAGATAATGCATTTTGAGGTTCTTCAGACAGATGTAGGGAGGGCGTCGCACCCTGCTCGTCGATGGATGGCATTCCTACATGTCCATCATGAGAGCCCTTATATAAATGTCTTGGTGGTGACAGCGAGATTCGGTGCGCAGCATCATTACTGTACGCCATTCGCGAAGAGTTGTTCCGGGAAGAGCCGTAGCTACCACCAGGAATGGTCGTAACATCGACTGTTGTCTCTGCAGTTGAGTCAGTGTAATGGGACAATACCGTAGCATTTTTCTTGGTGGGGGTATAGTCTCGCGGATGATGCTGCTGCTGTCGTTGCCGTTCCTCACCACTCTCCATCCATTCACGATGCATAGGCTGGGACTTTTGAGAGTGATTCCATTCATGCTGTGCCGCCAGTGCCGCGGCATGAACAAACTTCGACTTGAATCGAGCTCCTCCTCCCCCACCCGCCGACGTCGAACCAGAATGATTCCCCGGAGAGGCAAAGCCGGCGTGTTGTGGTTGTTCTGGCACTCGACCATCCCTGGTGTCGTTACCGTTGCTTCTGTGGATTTCATGGCGAGGTAATATTGCACGGAGACGTTCATTCTCATCCCATAATAGACGTCGGGCGTCTTGCGGTGTAATTGCATTAGAATCAACGTAGTTCCCACCGACACTGACACCATGACTTTGGATCTCGTCCCGATGATAATGTCGCCCACCTCCACCCTCTGACAGATATCCCGCATCATGATATCGGCCACTCCCTATACTTTGATCGTCCGATTGATACCCCCCGGTGTATCTTTCCACTTGAACATTTCTTTGTCGATGATGTAAGGAGCCTCCATCCGAATGATATCCAGTACTCTCGTTCAGATACTGTTGTTGTGATCTATAAGCACTGCGATTTTGACTACTAACGGTAGTACTATCGTCTTTCCGTCGATTCATCCATCGATCCTCAATCCTCTTTCGCTGCTCGATACGTCGTTGTCGAGATAGATGTTGTTGTTGCTTCAATGCCGCCTCTTCGAATTTACGTGCCTGTTCGGATACTACACTTGCACCACCACAGCTAGCATCGTTGTTCCGCAGTAGTGAGGACGAGGACATGGATGTGCCAAATGATGTCGGCGGTAAAACAACAAATTTATTCTTCCGTTGGATGTGATCGGTACGATTGCCCAAATGTTCCACGGGAGATAAGGTGGATAATCGCGATGAGAAGACGCGAGGCTCGGTCGGCGGTCGCTGTTGCTGTTGTGGATGCGCATGCTGCTGCTGATGGGTCGGATGCTGTTGCGATTGCACAAGATATTGACCACCTCCTTCTTCTTGCTGCTGCTTTTGCTGCTGCTGATGATATTTCTGCCTCGAAGCCAAATGACGTTGATACAACCTTTGTCGATTATCGTCGCGAGACAATTGATTAACATCGTTCCAATTTGGTTGATTTGGAGGATGGTGACTATTGTGCACCTGGGGTATTGGGATTTGCGGATTGCTCGTCTGCGTCTGCGTCTGCGACTGCAATGGTAAATGCTGCTGCTGCTGCTGCTGGGGATGTGCCTGTTGATGCTGTGCATGCTGTGAATAGGACAGTGGATGAAATGGCCCCGGCGGTCGCATCTGCATCTGCTGTTGCTGCCGATAATATTGACTGCTTTGAGATTGCTTATAGTGCAACATTTGCTGTTGCTGACCACCGTTATTTCCCCCTACAATGCCACTTGTGGACGTGGTTTTCACCCTATTGTTAGTACTCATCCCTGAGTGATAACCACCACCACCGGCTCCATCCATATTATTTCCATGCCATTCATCCGATGGAGACTCGTAACTTCTCAATCGATTCGTTGCAGAGATGGCTGCTGCTGTTGATGTAGATGCAGGAGGCAGGGGTTGTTGACATTGTTGTTGCTGTGATGCTGGATGGCGTAAATGCACCAACGACGAAGCTGAAGAACCCCCATTACCACCACCAACATTGCGAATAATTCCCGATTGTTCCAATTCTCTTGGATGGTACACCTGATACTGAAACAGATGTTGTTGTTGTTGTGAGGAGGATGCATTATTGTTATTATTATTCTCCATGGAGATGGGCATGTTGTAACTATCGTAGGAGGGAGAGCATCCTCCTTCTTGCTGCTGTTGCTGTTGCTGATTGCCCCCGTTGCTGTTGTTAATGTTGATGGCTGGTGCTAGTTCTTGTGTCCGTTGGACTAAGGGTGGAGAGGGGATGGCATTATGACTTGGGTGATTCCATTGTGATTTTAACTGTGTATGTTGTTGCTGTTGCAATTGTCCTTGATGGGGAGGATGTTGATTCGACTGTTGGATATATGGAGCAGTCTGCAAGTCAGGAGGATTATGCTGCGGTTGTTGTTGTTGAAGTTGTTGTCTATTATTTTGGAAAGATGGATGAGTCGGCGACTGTCCATAATCAGGACGCGACGTCTGACATTGGTCATATCGTGGATGGTTATCTTCCACTGACGCAGGATATTGCACCATGTTCTCGATGGGTTTGATATTTTGATGGGCATGATATTGCTGGGGTTGTGCTTGCTGTTGCTGCAGTGTTGGTGGCTGGACTGAGTGTTGCGGTTGTCCTGTCGTCACATGCACGTGTTGTGGTTGTGGTTGTTGCTGCTGTTGTTGCAACATCATTTGCTCCCGCTGCCTCTCCTCGTGTCTCTTCCTAGCTTCGATGCGTCGCTGCATCATATTCTGACGTGCGGCGGATAATCTTCTATTGCTACTACTATTTGTCGAGCGTGTGGACGAGGCCGGCGATCGAAATAGTGCCGCCGATGAAGCTCCACAACCACCACTAATTATTGTCGAGGAGGTCATGGTGAAAGCGTCGCTGAGATAGCCTACTTCGATGGAGGCTTCTCCCTGGTATTGTTGCTCTTGCCGATGATGATAATCTTGTTGCATCTCCTCTGGCTGCTGTTGCTGTTCAGCCGCCTGCCGTCGACGCTCCTCCTGCACCAGACGGTCGTGTCGACGACGGACGACGCCGCTTCTCATACTACTACCATCACCAGCCATATTCTATTCGATAATTGAACTCTCTTCTATTGTCGAGGTCTCCTCCGATAGTGTTGTTATTGGAGACACCTTTCATTCCAAGTCCATGGGAAGGATGGCGGATGCAACGATCGTCATGGTCATCATGTTGAATTTGAATGGTGTTTGTGTTTGGGGGCGCGCTGTGATTTTGCTGGTTCCTAGGCCCCAAAGAATGGGAGAAAAGAAAGAGTTGAGAAAGGAGAAGGAAATTTAAATTTTCAACGCATGGAATTTGAAATTCAAATTCGAGAAAGGGCTAAAATAGTACGATTGGAAGAAGATGTGTATCGTTCAATGAGCGCAGACCGTGTCATTGGCGACAGTGACATTTCACACTTGGAAATTGCCGTTAACGATGACGATGCCGAACCTACAGTGAATGGCAGACGTTGGCTTGATAAATTGTTTCATGGACTTGCGCGGAATCGAAGCATTGAGACAATCGTACTGGCTAGAACCGAGGAAGACTACGTTAGCTACCATCAGTATGACACATCCTCTCCTATCCTTGCTCCCTTCTTCGAGCACAACTGCAACCTCAAAAGAATTGACATTGAAGAATATGATATGACGTTGGGAATATTCAACCAGCTAGGATCGGCACTGTCGAAATGCAACAATAGTCAATTTAGATATTTTTATCTTGGCGGTTGTATCTTCGAGGACGAGAACGCAGCAGAGTTCATTCGATCTTTGGAAGGGGTTCATATATTTACCGACCTTCAGCTCTGTGGAAATACAATTGTCAACATGGAGCGTGGACAGCTATGCTGTGCGATAGGATATTTGTTGACAAATGTGATGTCAAACATTGCTGTTTTGACCATATCTGATCAGTCTCGACGATATGTGTCTTATCATACTGAGAAATGCCTTGATGAGGAATAGAACTGTGACGCACCTCGATTTATCAGGGAATGTAGCGATAAGTTCCAATGGTTGGTGTGCTTTCTCAAGAGTATTATCTTGTCCCACTGGCGTAATCAAAAGTCTTGACCTTCGGAACACTCAAATGGACAGTGAAGTGATTGCGTGTCTTGGGCAATCTTGGGCAATCAACACTGTATTGCATGATCTGTACATCTGCAACAATCCATCGATCACAGCTTCAGGATGGCGATGCTTCTTGGGTTGCTTGAGATCGCCTGATGCAGCATTAAAGGTACTCAAAATATCTCGTTGCAACATAAACAATGAGTCAGCCGCTGTGATCGCAACGGGTTTGACACAAAATTCATCCTTAAAAGATTTGGACATGGCATGGAATGAATCAATAACATTAGCTGGATGGAAAAGTTTCTTCAATACCATGCTGAATTGGAAGCACTGCTGCTCACTTGAGAAGCTTACTATGACGTTACCTAGCGACGACAATTCTCTTGAGGAATTGGGGGAAAATCTGTGTCATCATCTTTGTGACAAGTCAAGTACCACAGTATCTATTCATCAAACCACACATTGCAATGCGTTCGGAATAGATTGTCTCCGGAACTAATGTCCTTGTTCAAATTGAATGAAAATGAAGACAAAGCGGCGGTAGCCCGAGAGAAGATTATGGAGCATCATTTTGGTACGGGAGATGAGGCCGTTAAAATTCAAGTATTTGATCAAATGCCAAGGGCAACCTTTCCCTTTTCTCTCGAATGGATAGGAAGAGGGAACAATCGTTGTGGATTTTCGCTATTGTACAATGTCGTCAAGGAATTTCCGATCCTATTTGATATTTGCATCAGCAAGGGTGGGCCACAAGGCTGTGCACTCTAACTTACATGTTATCATATGTTACAAGGAATGAGACATTCTACTGTACACACAAGTATTATTCGGAAGCGTACCAAGTGCCATGATTAATTGATGGCATCATTGAGCTCCTTTTTCTTGATCACAATCCAGTATTTCGCCCACCATTCAGTCTCATCGTAACTCTTTTCGAGGAAATCTACTTGCCAACTTGGAAGCACTTGGGTAGACGCAGATTTGCTGATGCTATCACTAAGTTCAATCGCAACTAAATTCGTCTCAATGTGCATGAGGACGTTTCCTGGTTGAAGTAGAGATGGGGCGGCACCCCATCCGAGAAATATCATTGCGCCACCTGGATGAAGGAAGCCATGTTTTTTATCGTATTCAGTTGTGGGCAATGCATAGCACCGTGACCCACCCTGAACTAATTTGGACGACAACACTTGTATGTCATCACCCGTTCCATTAATCACACCCGCTGCAACACATCGACGGGAATACAGTCCAGTGAATGCCTGGTTCACGAAACTGATTAACAACCATGCTTCCTGATCGAGGCGCTGGAAATAGTTTGGAACGAAGCTACCAATTCTACGAATCCGTGATCGGCACTTGCTGATGAATTCAGGCACATCAGCCAGTTCATCAGTGGCAATATTCATTATCTCCCGGTTCACACTACCGAAATTGAATGCGGCGTTATTAGATTTGATTCCAGGAAGGTTTGAGTATCCTCGGTTGTTTGTTGATTTGCCCTTAGAGTTGGAAAATGACTGTGGTAAGAGAAACGACGAAAGAGGTTTATCAATACCACAACCTATAACACGAGAGATGACGTACCAATTTGATCGACAAGAGTTCGCATGCACCAGCCAGCTCTCTTGAACTCATATCAAATGACATGGACTGGGGGCCACTAAAGAACTCAATCGTCACACGATTGCCAGCAATTCCATAACCTTTAATCTCTGCCCACCGGAACCGCCGGGGACAGTCGTTATTCACAGTAGCAATCCAAAGAAATTGGTCACTGACGATGATCGAATAGAGGTGTATTTGTACATGCCCAAGATATGTATCGTCTTCGGTTTCTTGTTGCGTAACGATCTGCTGAGCCACAGCTGAACTTTCATCGTATGGAGTAAGCTTGACACTTTTACCTAAATCTGATGTTGTGCATGGCAATGCCCGGCGCATTCGTTTATTGGTTTTCACTGCGTTCACCTGATTCGTCGTTGTTTCGGAGACATGATTCATAACAACAACAGCTGCATCACCGACCCCAATAACTGGCTTCACAACTGCACCGACTAACGCCTTTCCGACTCCTTTTATGAGACCAACTGTTCCATACCGGGATGCGTACATGGCAGGTTGATTGACCAATCCAGTTGCTCCAGACCTGAATCCCCGAGCTAAAAACATACCCGCGACTTCGAGAGAATCATGAATAGTCCGTTTTGACCGATCTGTCTTTAAGGTATGCATCAGCCTCCTCTGGAAAGAATTTCGTTCGTCAATGAAGTCATCATCAGTGAGATTCGCCAGGTTATGGCTAACGAGGTCTGTCACGCTGGATGGCATTAAACCAGTCCAGAACAGAATAGAATTTAGTGCGCAATACACTTGCTTTGGATGGAAAGATCATTCAACAATAATACCAACAACATACCTTGCTGCACCACGTACTAGACCCGTTATGACACCGCGTGCGAGACTGGAGGTACCCGATTCGATACCCTCCAAAAATTCTGCCGGTCCCTTGACCAAGCCCTGGATGGGTTCGTAACTGATAAATGTTGAAGCGTCGTATGAGATCAAAACACTCGAGTTGCATTGCGTAAAATAGGAGAGGTACACAAGGTAAAAAGACTCACAAAAAGTCCCGAACTCCCGTTCCAACATTAGAAAGAATGTCAGCTGGCGCCTTTAAGATCACTAAGCTCCCTAGAATTGAAAGAATCTGACTTGACAATTGCGACGAGTAGTGCGCTAAAATAATTCCGATCAGACTCGATGGTGATTCAAACGCTTTACTGACGACAAACGAGGTAAAAATGAGTGGAGCGTCCGCTATTGATGCCATTCCTCGTATGAGTTGGAAAATGACGAGACCTTCAGTCACAGGGTTCCACTCCAACCCTTCCTGTGTAAATGTTAGGTAGAATCGGAGGGGATGAAGATGTAGTTCCTCAAGATAGATCCGACCTGAATTGGCATCATGAACGTTTACATCTCTAGGCACTCGTGGGAGCCTACTATGATCGGAGTATCTAGTTCTCATTTTCGTAGTAAGATTCGTTGTCCTATTTACATCGTGCTTTTCGTCTCTCGCTTTACGAATGGGATGTAAAAATAGTGCAATCGTTTCCGCAGTCCTAAAAGAATGGGAAATATTTTGGTACGTGAGTGGAGAAGCAGCTGTATCTTAGGGCAAATCGAACCACTTACTTTCTATCCAAACAAATATCAATATCAAGAATCCGTATTGCGCAATACCGTATGACAAGAGTGTCACTGCTCTCCTGCAGTGCGCGCACAGCCGAAAGATGGAGAAACGGAACATCTTCGTTGCTGGAGCAATAAATCTTGTCACCAAATTGCACAAGACAATGATTAGTTGTTCATGGCATCACAAAACGGAAGAAGTCGATGCGCAGATTACTCACCAATACAGGATGCTCAGAATTGAAAATGAAATTGTCGACTTGCAGTCTCGTGAGTCGTAGTTCAATTTCATGGTAACCCTGTCGCTGTGAAAAAGTGGCGTGCCACCCTTCCGTCGTGAGCAATAATATCTCTCGTTCTGGACCGTAGGTAGACACCTTGTCTATCACACTCATCGAAATGCCAGTAAGATTGATTCTGAAGCTAATATCAACCGTCTCTTCGAAGACATCATCAGCTTGTCCATCATTGATGATGGAATCAGAAAACAGTACCACTTTCGTTGATTGATGCGCCTGGATCATGGATGTCAGCATACTACCATCATCCATTGCAACAGCGCTCATTGAACCCATCACATCAACTTCTACAGTCCGTTTAAACCTCCTCATATTTGACCAGGTCCATTCAAGTACATGAGGCGCTTCCGGATCGTCAAATCCGAAGCCAATCGATTCTCCGGCATTGAGTGTCCAGATGAAGGCCCCTTCACGATCAAGCATTTGCCTGCACAGAATTATATGCCGCGAATCATTCTTCAGCAAATATATAGGATTTGATTTCTCGATTGATGCCCAGATCGTCACAACTACAGCTGAATCTTGCTTCTTAGTGGCAAGACGCACTTCAGCTTGCACCACAATTGGCTTTTTACTCGACGAAGATGGTATTCCCATGGCCGTGACACCGATTTTATCCAATTGAATGCACCCTCGGCTCCACGAACCCGACTGGGAGCATCGGATCCGGATCTTGGGAAGAAGTGATGAATTATGCCAATGGAACGACGTAGATGATTGTGCTTGTATACAGGTTTGAGACCTCAATGCACCGTCTTGTGCAATGAAGAGACTCTCACCTTCAAGAAGGTTCACAACTTGATAACGAGGGAATAATGTTATCATCCTTGTTCTTGAGAAAACTGATGGACACAGCGTCACAGTGAATGCCAGTTCATATCTTTTTGTGCCGTGGCCATGAGATTGGTCAATAGAAATGGTTGTTTTCACACTCTCAGGCATGACTGTTGAAACATCAATCAATGGCGTCCACCCTGTTTCACCCTCAACCGACAAGGCAATCTTTTCATCCCGAGAAAAAAATAGAAGCATACCGGATCCTCCCAAACTCCACTCATGTCCCTCTTTTTCCAAGTCACTGTGTAGACGTCGGTCATTCACTTCAACAGGCAGAAAATAGGACTTGCGTAGCGTCTCTTTTTCTGGAGTAGATTGCATAAAATCAGAGAAACCACCCGTGAAATTAAGATTCAACAAGGTCTTGTCAAGTACCCAGTACTGTGCATAAAACCTGAGAGTCGGGGAATGCCCAACCTCGACGCTCATCACAATATCAATCGAAGCTCCGCCTTTGATTGCGTGGTCGAAATGAACTATAGACTTGAATTCAGCCGCATGCTCAGCACTATCCTTGTATGCCTCGAAGAGAGCAAGCTCCTCGTCCTCAGTCAGCCGCCAAGTGTTTGAATTTGACTCTCGATTTACAATTTTCTTCCAACATGACCACTTGTAGCCGGGGACACGGACGGATAGATGAGGACAAAGAGTGCAATCAACTGAGAGGCATTTCCCCTCCATCCCTGCACCGAGAGAAATGACCTCAGATTGTGAGATTTTACTGACCCCCTGCCGAAAAGATCCCATTTCTCCGAGTTGGCATTGCAGTTCGCAAGGTAACAAGTTGATCACTTTCAAGGCTGGCTCAATGTGCAAATCAACCACTCCCTCCACACTTTTGAGAATAAGCAAAAAATGAAGCGTTCTCATGGACAGGAAGCCATGCGACATGTGCTCGCACAAAATCGATGATCGAATAATCCTGTTTGACGTAAACCTCGTGGGAAGAATCATCAACTGCTCCGTGGAAAAGAAGTCACTGATGTTTGGATCAAGATTATCATGTGTTTGAGGCGTTTTGGGTTTCGCCAACCGTAGATGAGTGGCTATTGCTAGCTGTAGTGGAACACAAAGTGAGGCACCAGGAGCAGCATACCCAATGTATCTATCATTCTCCCATAAATGGCTAGATCCAAAGAACGAAAGTTGCATGTTGGTGTGATTGTGGATTTGGAATCGGCTTCGCACCGTTATCGAGCTTCGTTTCTCCTCCATTGCAATATCCCAAACAATTGAGGAAACTCCGCTATGATTCAGTGTTTGATCAAGAATCCTAGTTCTTGTCCATCGCCTCCGCCGACATAAATCGCCTGGTTGGTAAGATCGCGATGTTGTGCCAAACGTTTCAAAGTCTGTAGCATATTCCCAACCGTCGGCGTCGTTGTTACGCAGATCACCATCGACTTCAACCTCCCAATCATTCACCCAGATCCAACTTTGACTAGGTAGAATGCATTCATCTCTCTTCTTAGTGACGACATTAGTCATATCGGACCAAGCACGCGCGTCATCTTCGAGGTAAGGCGGTCGCCATAACAAGTCAGAGTGGGGTCTCTCCGTAACTTTTTTCTCATGTTGCGAAGATACAGGCGACCATGCGGACGAAGATAGTAGGTCCTGCCCTCTTTCCAAACTAAATACGTCGACTGTGCCTGGTCTAATGCGCTCATTCTGCATTACGAACTCAACCACATGTGACACATCAATATTGACTCTCTGCATTTCACTCTCCTCAGGGATACTGTTCGGATACCATTGAAACAAGAGACAACACCCTTTAGAAGATGATGTCGGAAAAAGGGGGAGATTGTGGATTGGTCGACGATCTGTTGCACTCATTGACAAAGTACTGGAATCATGCATCCCATCAAACGTTGAGTCCAAGGAAACACTAGTCCCAGGTAGTACAGTGATGACTTCTCCATTCCTTACTCTCTTTGTAGAACCATCGATATCGACTATTACTGGTACCCCCGTTTCGTTGACAAAACTGAATCTGCTCGAAGTTTGATGTACTGATTCATCACTGAATTCAGAATTAGTGCGTTCTAGGTTTGAGATTTCTTGAATGAGAGGTCCAGTCACGTTGATGTCGATTTGTTCGGGGCTGCTAACACTAAGAACCAGCTCGTTTGGGATTTGATCCACAACCAAAAGAAGCCTATTCGAGTGAATAATATCTTCAAAGCCATGAGTGGGATTGAAGAACTCAAGTTGGATGCGCGAGGAAACTTCTCCAATCATCGCATCAATGCAACCTGCAAGACTTGCTTTCAGCTGGTTTGTACGAAACCGTATAAAAGGCCTCATGCCATTTGTTTTGAATGACTGATGAATAGTCAAAGACATGGATTGAAGCTCAAATTGAACTTGCGAAGCTATTCTAGTACCCTTTTTCCTAAAATGTACAATTGCAGTGAGGATTGAACTTGATGCCTCAGACGAGGCTGCTCGTAATAATTGTAGTCTTTCCATCACCTTCCTGACAACGCTTGTCACAACACGAATGCTGTGCGTAGACTGAGACATTAAAGTTGAAAAGGTGGTGAGTGAATCGCAGTTGTACACGATCGCCAAAGACGGCCATCAAAGCACTCACCAGATTCCATACCATTAGTTCACAATCAAAGGAAACTTTTTGAGATGACGCCTGGCCCTTGAATGTATCGTGTACCACTCGACAATCGATAGATGTGGGACGAAGAATGGGGGAAACTGGCTGATCTAGATGTTGAAAGTCGGGATTGATCGCGGCAGAAAAATCCTCCAAGCTGACGTGCAATGTACTGGATCCAATGTCATTCTCGTTTTCAATACTTTGTGTCATGATTGAAGCATTCGTCTTGAATTGTAGCACGTAATCTTCTGGCTTTCTGCCCCGTGACCAGGTGAACTCCGAGGCGGGTCTACCGACAAGAATCGTTGCTTGACTGAAAGTGATTCTAAATATGACGGAAGAATCTTTCGCATCGAGCAACATGCCATCGCCGGATATATTATGTGCATCTAAAACTGGGTATGACAAGCCTTCATTAATTTTGGTGATATTGTTAATAATATCTTTCGATCCTTTCAATGCGAAGGAGTGGTATGCAAGCAAGTTAATGGTTTGATGCCGTGATACACTAGTCAGAAGTGAATGGATGTGTAACTTACCTCTGTGCTCCTCCGACCTAGCATTCCTTCCACGATCGTGAACCCTTCTCTCCATCTCTTTTGATGCCACACTTATCAATTCAATGGCCCTCGCTAACCACATGGTGCAATCTGAGATTGAGGTTGGCGTGACTTTAAGTATTACAGACGCGATATCAAGTTCAACTTCGTCGACATGCTTGCCTCCATCATGAAAATGACATCCACTAATGAATTCAGAAGGAAGAGAACCGGGCGCTGGCGAATGTTGTGAAACACTACGCAACTGCGTGGGTGTTTTCAAAGGAGATGGCGGCAGTCTCTTTATTTTTGGGGAACGAGGAGCAGTTAGATGCGGACTTGCAGGAGGCGTGGCATTTGCTCCTCCCACTTGTTCATCTATCACCAAATGTCGTCTTCCAAGCACTTGATGCTGTGGCTCACAACTCGGCATGAGATATCTTACCGCTAAGCCAGATTGGTTGGAGCTAACATCAATCAACTGAACAATGTTGAAGTCACTGACGCTCAATCGGGAGAAAGACAAATTTCCTTTGTTTTTTTTGTCCAAGTTGATCAAATATAATTCCACAACGTATGTTCGCTTGGACGAGTAGCGTTCAAGAGCAGCCTCAACCTTTTCAAAGCAAACGTGTACTACCTCAAGAACAGATGTTTCGAGACCTTGGGATGGTGGATAAAGATCTTGAGCAGTAATGCATTCAGATCGTGATGCAGACTTGTGTTTCATCATTCCCACACCAGAAACATAGAATCTCCCGATTGCTTTGGCGAGTACTTCGACGTCAATAAGATTTACCCTGATATGACCAACATTTACGGATATAATTTGCCCTGTGCCTTCGTCGGTTTGGGTCTCGAAAATACTTTCATGCGAATGAACTTCTTGGTCAAGGTGCATTCCATGATCTTGAAAAGACCCATTTGAGTGACCGGCAACACTGACTTCAAATGGATAAACAATCGTTGCTAGCTTTTTTCTCAGGCGCAGCATTCCATCGAGGTCGGCAACAACATTTTGCATTTCACAAGCATCGCTAGCAAGCATGATTTGGATATCTGCCACGTCTAACTTCCAACTCGTATCGGTTGACTCTTCAGGCTTTGTCAATGTCATCTTGAGTTTTCCAGTATCGACAAAAAGCGCCCCATCAAGAACTTGCGGGCTTACAGGAATCCACAACTTAGGAGCATGTACAGCAATATCGACTGACAAAGAATTCGGGTAAAACACTGCCATGTGCGCCCTTTGAGCAATTGGCGTCGCTGCGTTTCGAAGCTTTTGGAGGAATTTATGCTGGATCTGATGCGCTTTCATCAACAAAAAATTCGACACTCGGTCCGCGCAAATTTTATTCCAGACTAGAGTCAGAGGATGTGAGCTGATTTCCAATGACAATGATATCTGATCCAAAAACGCAGTAATTCGACAGGCTACGCCATCGGGTGGTAACCTCATTCCAGCGTCATCCAATTCTATATCCCGTGCTGAGCTCGTCATGTATGAACCACCTAAATTGCCGACAAGGAAGTCGTTTCTACATTTGAAGCCATCTTCGTTGCTTGGTTCAATTGCCAATACTTTCATTCCCGATGTGTTATAGTCACATGTGACAAAGTCAAATACTTCAAATTTCTTGATGTCAAATGTAACGTCAGCCTTGCCGGCACCTGAAGCGTAAGTAGTTCCTCCGACATCAAATTCTGCGGTGATTATTTTCCTTCTATCCACGTGATCAACAAGACTTATCCTCACTCTGCACATATGAAGGCGACTTGCACTTTGGGCTGTTACAAAATTGTCTCTGCTAATGGATACTGTTTGGGCCGATGCAAAATTATCTCTGCTAGCGGATGACCTTCTCGGCTTGAGAATAAATTGAGAATTGCAATTTTCAGGGAATGCCGTAGTTCTTTCGTCTTCTTTGACACATTCTTCATGCACAGTTTTCGATGAATTTGTAGATCCAGATATTGAATTGTACAATCGTCCCAATGTAGACGAGCTCCGCTTCGTAGCAAAACTGTCCACACGGCTAATTCGTTTGGGGGCTTTATTGCCGATCGTTTGGACTTGTCGAGGAGCAAAAACTCTGCGCAACGCCAGTAGGTGAAACGACAGCAGGGTCTCAATAGGGAGCGTATATTCCAACAGTGAGAGTGCACGACTTTCATCATCAGTGAGACCACCATGAAATCCGCCTTTGTCGGTGCTACTCAAAAGATTTTTCACCGCTAGCTGCAGATAACGCTGGCGACATCTAACTATTCGCTGGACGTCGTCCCAAGACCGAGACGTTGGCTTGTGCTTGACGCATGCGATGGCATACTTCCACCATGCCCGAGAAGCGATGAGTGGAGAATTCTCCGGTCGTCGATGTAACATTGTATCAAATCTTTGCTGAGAAAGTACCGCGTTTTTCAGGAGCTGGTACTGCTCGTATTGATGCGATGTGATATTGAGATCGATCGTGAATGGTGGAATTTCTCTAAAACAAAGTGAATTTCCCAAACTATCGCTAGCCGATGTGATGATCATTGATTGTGATATTTTTGAGCAGATGTAATCATGAGTAGAATCATCCCGCTTATCTTCCGCCGAGAAGCCAGGACCTGAAAGTGATTTTCTAGCATGGAATCCAGGATCTTGGCTCATTGCCATTAGCTCCATGGCTTCTGCAATGCGTCTTTGGCATGCTTCAACTGGAAGCGACAATCGTCCATGAAGAAGGGCACTGTCAGAAATAAGATAGCAAGGATCATCATCCCAATACATCGCCAAGTCTTCAATTTCAGCCTTTTTGAATGCCTTCTTCCCATCATCCACAGTATTCATAGATCGTGTACGAGGCTGATCGAATCTGCTCATGACATCACCACTATCTGGCAATGACGCCTCGGGCATGTTCCGCACGGATAAGCATTTAAGTGTCAACCCAAACGCAAAGGCTCTTCTGTCGTCATCACTCTCTGAAGGAGTATTGCCAGTATTGCCCATTGTCGATGGTGAACTCATAGTAAGCCCCCCACCGGGCACTTCACACCTTATATGTACATCGTTGATGGAAGATACAAGATTTTCATAAATCTTGGCCGTGATCTTTTTCCTCAATGCTGGAAGCCGAGACTTTCGTTTTGCTTTTGCTGATGGGGTGTCCTCGTGTCCATCCCGTGCAGTTTCCTCCGTGGTGGTGTCGAAGTCAGTTCCATCGTCATCTTCTTCACCGCCTAGATCCTCAGATGCAAATGATCTACGTCTTCTGCCATTAAAACTGTGCATTGTGCGATCATTTGGATAGCTATCTTGCTGAGGTCCTTCGCCCGGAATTCTTCCTGAATAATAATTCCTCTCAAATCGAGCCAGTGCAGATCGTTTGGCTTTTGTCTGCAGAGTTTGCCCTCCATAGTACGTTCGATTCGCGGTCGTAGGAAGGAGGGGAACACAAACTAGATGCATACCATGAATTTCCAAGGATGTGGGGGCATCGAGGTTTGTGTATGGTATATTAATTTTCAGTGTGCGTGCCCAACATGACAACACCCCGAAGCCTGAGAGACCAACTGCGCCTAAGACATAACTGCCAATGACATCCCCATCTAATTCGACATTATCCAGTTTGATTTGTCCCCGAAGAGCTGCCAGTTTGAGATTTTCTTTGGATATATTGAGGACATATTCACCGACGAGATCCTCAAGCACTTCAAATGTTGTAGTTGGGAGGCACATAATATGTACATGATGTGCAGCAAACAAAAATGAGATTCGAGTGCAATATTCATACATCAAGAGATCGAAGCAGTAAAGAAGTCAGATACAGAAGATCATCATATCTTACCGGAGGCTAAATAAGCTTTCATGTTAGGATGTCACCACACACCGCTGAAAATGAATTCTGATACAGCATTTAGCGGAGGAGTAGGCATCGGTGAGGTGGGGTCATTGGGCGGCGGGGAACGCGAATTGCTGCACATCATCCACTAAAACTCGATCAATGGGCAGCCCTAGAGTCCAAGGGTAACGATAGGGTTAGGTTGATGCATGATCCCCTACGCGCTGTCCACGCCTCATCGTCGTCGCCATCTTAATCGTCGCCCAAACAAAATGTTTGCTTTGGCATTGGCTGGTTGGGTGGGCAAGCACAAAGCGCGACAGCTTGATGAAAGAGAGAGAACAAAGTCTTCCCGCCCGCCATTATTTTTGCCCCTTTCTCCTCGCCAAAATATTCGCCATTAGATCTTCCCGCCATTATTTTCGCGGGTTCTATTACACGTGGCAGATAGTATTTACTTCGAGTCATCGTGGGCATCAAGAGAGTCAATCAACACAATGTGACGAACGAGAGCGAAACTTGGATTATATTTTATCTCCCATCGGACCTCATTCGATAAACTAAGTATCAAATCAAAAGGCATTGTTGTTGTGAATCTCAGTACATACTTCCACCAGGTCCCGCCAAGCCTTTGGAAATAGCAGCCGCCGACGCAATATCCATGGTAGTATTCCATCCCAATAAGTATGGAATGGACGTTTGAAAGATTGATTTGAATATCTCAAATTCACCTGCTTGGATAACGACTTTCATCGGAGTGATCTAATGCATCCACACATCCATTCACCGACAGCATAGCAAGCGAAGAAACAAAATCGTTAGTCGTTAGATGAAAAAGCATGAACGAATATGATTTGGACGAGAATCTTCATCGACGAGCAAGCAGAACAATAGCAAGCAAGGGTTCACGGCCGAGAAATAAACTCACCGGCAAAATTCCCTCTGTACCGGGAGGAGTTTGTCCAGGCACTCCATCCTTGGCATAATCGATAGTAAATGCCACTGTCCCTCCCTCTCCTGGTACAATTGTCAATACCTTTTCAATCGCATCCCCCGACAATTGACGTACGCCACTATTACTTGGATCCTCACCCCCTTCACCACCACCATTACTCTCGGGACCAAACACCGGATGGGACAACTCCACAGCATTCCCCGGCAATTGACTCAATAACAATCCCACCTCCTCAATAGTTAAACTAAAGTATATTTTTTGACTCCATGCAAATCCAGCCCCGGAATTATTGCGTGGTATAAAATCCAATATTAGTTTGCCACGACGTTCGACCGAGACACCATCGCCACCGGTTCGTTTGAATTGGGGGAGGACCGCGCGGACTCCCATGGCGTATTCCGGGCCGAAGGAGGTGTATTGGGGGAAGGCACGACGGGGCATCATGTCGCTGAAGGTGCGACGGGTTGAATTGGACGCCAATGCCGTTGTTGGCGAGGTGACGGCAATACTGTTATTGTTGGTGATGATGGTGGCATGATGACGATGCCGATATTGGGAGAGAGATGATGACGGCGATGATGTGGATGAGGAGAGCAGCCCTGCGTTGGTGGAGAAAGAGGACACCGCCGCACGAGGGGTGAGGGCTGTTAGATATCTGGAAGCAACCGTTACCGTTGATGAAATCATCATGATCGTGATATCGTAGATAGTAATAGTAGATAAAAAGTAGAAGCGCGGGGGGCGGATTTGGTTATGATAGTATCTCTAGTAGTGGAGTGTTGGTAGTGGTTGCTGCCGGCTGGCGCTGCTTTGGCATTGATTTTGGATTTGGATTTGGATTTGTGGTGATGGTTAGTAGAGCGGTGGTGGTCGCACAGCACACAGAGGTCTTGGACGTTCAGTATCTGTTTTTAATTTCAAATTTTTATTTCGGAATCCGTTAAGTATTGTTTTTAATTTTAGATTTTAATTTCAAATTTGGTCAACTATCTTTCAATTTCGAAGTTAATTTCAAATTTCGTTAAGTATCTGTTTGCCACGTGGAAGGACTTGAGAACGGCGACGGTCGGTGACGCTGATGACGTCCTGTCTGGAAGGAGCTGGAAGCAAGGGCTGACATTTGACATTATTTTGACATGGCTGTTCCACATCATCACTCAATCAACTCAACCTTCAATCAGTAAAAGTATCTCCCCCGTCGTATTGTATTGACTCGACGACGACGACGACGGAACAATGATGGACGAAGATCCACTATCGTCCACTATGGCCATCGCCAGCAGCGGCTTTGGTGATGGCGGCGGCACTAGTACTAGCGGTAGCAGTAGCAGCATGAACCACCCCAGCAGCAACATCAATGCCAACCTCAACATCAGCAGCCATCAAGGTCGCATCATCCGCATCCATCACGCCTGTATTGCCCCTCTTCCCCTAGGCTCCACTCTCCGTGTCACCGCCTCCCATTTATGGGATCCATCTGATTCACCTGGTTGTGCCTATGATCCTACCAATGCCAAATCCATTTCGAAAAATGCTGGTCGAGATGCCTATAATATTGGCACATCCGGATTTGCTGGCGGGAGTTTGGGCGTGGGTGCCAATAATGTATTGAGAGAGAATGAGGATGCACGATCTTCAAATTCTAGTGCTGCTGCTGGCGTTGGTGTAGGAGTTGCAGGTGGAGTTGGAGAGGTTGGTGGTGGCAATGGAACTGTCGACGATAATGCCACAAGAGAATATACTAAGCAGCAATTGCAACAACAGCAGCGTCGGGATATAATGATGGGTGTACGCGATTCTCGATCACGATGGTATGCCTCGAGCGTTGAGATGGTCACAACTCCCGAGACGTATCCATTATGGAGGACACGACGACCGGTCATTGTGGCATTGACGGATGCTACTGCTACCACAACTTCGAATGGTACAGATAGCATGCAGCAGGAGGAGGAAGCTAGCAGTGGTGTGCATCACCATCGCTATCGCTACCTCGTGGTTACACCCGGGGCCGAAACGGAGAGCTCTCATGGATTGATGGGCAATGTTGGCGATGAGGACTTTTACCCCGAGACTGATGACTTGGCCGACATTCAGAACATGATCCACAGGACGAAGATATCTTCGGGCAATTTAATTCAGCAGTCAAGTGTTGCTGCATTCGAAGATAATGTCATGACTTCTAATGATTATGGTTCGAGTTTTCCGGTCACCTTGTGGGAAAATCCTTTTCTAACTTCGACGAATGATGGGATGGGGGAGGATACAATGATGGAGGATGCGGTGTCGCGAGAAGTTTCTACTAGTGCGTTTTCTGTAGTTTCGGAGGCAACTTCGACGAGGCCACATGGAGGAGGAGGAAATAGTGGTGGTGGTGGTGGTGGTGGCGGAGGTGGAAATTCACGCGACTATGACTTAGTCAATTTGCCCTTTCGTACACTGGACATTGATGTTGCCACCGCATCCGTGGTAAAAGTCCCATCCTCATCGAATGAACGAATGAATGAAGAGGAGGAGGATTCTCCCAAGTATACTGAGGATGGCATTCTCATTGATACGTGGAATGATTGCAACGATGATACATTTCAATCCTTCCGAATTCTGGAGGGAATTAATGCCCAGCGGGGCAGTAACGAAGAAGATGAAGTGCGCGATCTTGACATGGCATCCTCGCTATCCGAAGGGGGGGATTCAACAACCATGGTCACGGAGACTGAGAAACAAAATCATCGCATATTCATCGTTTGTTACCATCTACCTGTAACAGTGTCGAAAGACCCCAATACAGGAGAATGGTGTGCCTATTGGGCAGAATCCCTCTTGGCCAAGACAGAGAACAGTTCCTTCGTTACAGCGTACAATCCACATTGGGTTGGAACCGTAACCACCGACTTGATTATCGACGAGAATGATAAACGAGCCTTGCGGTCCATACTGGCCGCCATGGACTGCACTGTCTTATTCTTCGATGAAGCCGTTCGCGATGCACACTACAAGGGATTCTGCAAGCAAGTTCTGTGGTTGGCGTTCCATCACGTGGATTTGCTGGATATGCGAGACCCTGCATTTGCAATGGATTTGGAGGCTGCTTCTGCGAATCATATACAGTCCGATGGGACGCTGCTGGACTTGCGTAGTTCGTGGGATCAGCGTACTTTTGGTCAATGGTGGGAGGCGTTCAAGATTGTCAACCATGCATTTGCAGAAGAAGTGGCGAAGATGGTATCACCCGAGGATGTCGTGTGGGTGCATGATTACCATTTATCTCTCCTTCCGAAACTGCTAGGTGACGAAGAGAAGAAGGCCAATGCACCGAGTTTGACGAAAAAAATCTTCTTTCTACACATCCCCTTCCCGGTCAGTATGATATTTAAGGAGCTGGAATGTGGACCAGCTATCTTGGAGGGTATGTTGCATGCCGATGTCGTGGGATTTCACGGGTTTACCGATGCGAGGCACTTCTTGAGTAGTTCCAAACGTATCCTCGGCGTTTCTCATGAAAACTTGGTCGGAGGACTAATCGGAGTAAAGTACAAGAAGCGGATTGTAGCCGTGACAATGAGCAGTGTCTCGATAGAGCCCGCAATGGTCGACAGTGAGAACTGAACATGTCAACTTATTTATGTATATTCGTGCCATGTTCTTACACGATATGTCTTCTTAATCTGTTCTTCAGCTTCGATGCGACTCCCATCAGCAATTGGAGGAGAAGCTGCGCTACGATCAAAGCATGCTGGCAGGATGATAATTGCTGGGCTTGATTCTGCACAATATCTTTCCGGAGTAGGATTGAAGTTGTCAGCTTACGAAATGCTCCTTCGCGACTCGCCGACATGGAGGGATAAACTTGTGCTTGTCCAACGATGTTTGATCACAGGCGCCCGGCAATTAGATGAGGCCAATACTATTCGAGAGATACGTATGTTGGTAAATCAGATCAAAACCAAGTATGGCGATGCAGTCATTGATTACGAAGAAGTTTTTGGTTCTACTTTGCCAATCGGTCAACGCTTGGCGCTGTGGAGGGCGTCGGATTGTCTTTTGAATACTGAGGTCCGTTGCGGGCTAAATTTATGGCCTCTGGAGTTTGTCTTTGCTCAAAAGGGCTTGGACTCTCCCGGCATTGTAATCAGTTCTGAATTTTCAGCAGTTGCCAATGTTCTGAATGGAGCCCTTCGGATCAATCCCTTTGATACGAAGCTTACATTATCCACGATCGACAAAGCCCTCACATTGAGCAAGGACGAAAGAGAAGGGAGGCACCTGCGGGACGTTGAATTTGTCTCATCCTCTTCATCTGCTCAGTGGATCAAAAATATCTTGCGCGACTTGAAGGAATTGATTGATGACCATAACTATGACGAAGAATCCAAATTCGGGCAATCAGAAATCCAGGATGTTGCTGAATTCTTGGCTAACGAACGAGATGAGCAATTCACATGTCTGGATCCCAAATCAGTGATTTCTGCTTACAACTCATCCTCGCGGAGAGTCATAATCTTGGATTTCAATGGTACCATTGTCATAAAGGAAGACGTCGAAAGTTTTTTGAAAAGAGATGAGATTGGATCTACGGGCGATGCGCCACCTCAAGAAGTTTGCCAGTCCTTAGCCAAGCTCGCAGCAGATCCACGGAACACTGTCTTTGTCGTTAGTGAGTCAGCTGAATGGTTGTAGTGACCTACTGGCATTGTCCTTTATCTTACGACCGTATCCTTACTTTCCTTTAGGCGGAGATAACAGTGAAAACTTAGAAAAGGCCATAGGGAAAATTCCAGGTATCGGCCTGGCTGCAAGCAACGGGTCATGTTTTTCGCCACCATCAACTCATAATGGTGCTAGAACTTGGCTTGCTTTTGATCTCGGCGTGGATTGGGACTCAGTGAAAAGGGTGAGCAATTAAATAATTGCTGCCTTTTGTGTTGTAATTGCGGATTTTACTAACTTCACGTATGTCAGGTGGCATTGCCAATTATGTCAAAGTTTACCGCGAGAACTAATGGGTCGTTCATCAAAATAGCGCATTCCAGTGTTGGCTGGTCGTATTACTCAAGCGACCCCGAATTCGGTAGCCTGCAAGCCAAACATCTCGTTATGGAACTCGAGAGGGAGTTAGCATCGTACGACGTTCGTTTCGTCAATTTAAAAGGTATCGTCGAGGTCATTCCTCGGAGACTGAACAAGGGGATAATTGTGAAGAAGATTTTGCGTGATGTTGCAGCCAAGTGCGATAATGGAGGAGTTGATTTTATTCTATGCATAGGCGATGATGTCTCCGATGAGAAGATGTTCTCGGTAAGTACAATCTTCTGTCCCTCTTAGTTTCGAATGGATGACGTGATCTCTAATGCACTTTTGCATCATCTATCCAGTCCGTATTTTCATTCATATCAGAAATTAACGACGACGAAGAGAATGTATTCCCATCACCGCCAGTGATACAACTGAGCCAAGGTGCATTGCCAGCATCGCAATCATTCCTCAATGAGGCTCCAAACACACAGTGCAAAAATGCAAATGCCCCAATGTTTGCTTTCACAGTCGCTGTCGGGAAGAAACCAAGCCATGCTTTGCAGTACGTTGACAATGCAGAAGACGTCGCAGATTTGCTTGTGAAGATGGCCAGCGGATCTATTGGCGCGTGTTTCGAAAGGGGGCGAAAGACCTCTCGATTTGAGAATAAATCTCTTATGCTAGCCTGATATCAATCTTCTTTCCTTCTTGCATCTCTCGCCGCCTGACGATTCATCAACGCCTCAATCATTCTCATCATATCATCACCCATAGTTTCTACTTCATTTTGATCAGTTTCGTACAAAAAATCGCCACTGTAGTCCGCCACTGCCGGCCAATCAACAACGGAGATAAACCCATACTTCGTTTTCAATTCTGTGAAGGCGTCGCTTCCGCTTGGGCCAAGATCTACAACATCAATTCGTTCATCATTGATTGCCCGATGTATTAAATCCCGAACTGAGTGAAACCAGACGTATCTCGTGGCTGCATCATCGTCACAATAGAACCACTGTCCGCGCATTGTTCTTCCTTTACCCACCTCATGTGCAAAACCGATGATCTTTCCTGAAACAGTGTCTCTATATTCGCGAATACTCCCCGCCATTCGTGTTGTGCCTATATATCTACTGATTGCATCAGCTAACGCATTCACGAAGGCATTCGTCGAGGGACCATATCGGTTCGACAATAATCGTACTTCATGTTGGACGACACATCGAAAATGTGCATAGCTTGAATGCGGAGCTGCATGACCTCCCCTGATGGGCCTTGCGGTTATTGTAAAGTTTTGACTTTTGGGGGTTGACTTCTTCAGTGTCCGTTTACACCCTCGTGGCAGAGCCTTGATCCAGTCGTCTATGGAAGTGAAATTTCGGACATCCAATAATGCTGAATAGATAAGAGATAAAAGAAAGAATTAGTGAGCGAAGAAAGAAGATGATAAACAATTGTGTCATGCGATTCTTTAATGCTCAATCTCATTGTAACACTCACAGTGGGGCCGAGTCATCCACTGTCCCGTCCACTGAGCAGCCCCCATCGCACCCAAACTTGCCGACTCTCGATCTCGTTTTCCAATTGGTTCTCCGATCAATGTCTCTTCCCACTGTGTCATATCCAAACTAGACTTCATACTATCCCACAAACCTTCCTTCTTCATTGCCATCTCCAACAATTTACTCGGCAATGAATTCTCTGGTAAGTTCGCACCAAAGGCCGCAGCAATTGCCAACTCAATATTGTTGTAGTAATAGGCATATACATCATTTGTATCCGTTTCATCAGAGTCAAATGCGCATTTAATCCATGCGAATAATTTTTGGGTATTTGATTCTGATAGGGTGGTATTGATAATAACGGATATCGCCTCGGGCTCGGGTGTCGAGGAATCAACGTCGGCTAGGAAGAGTTGATGAAGTGGTGGTGCATCGGAAGGAGGATGATGTGTAGGAGGGTAATAGTTCGTAGTTTGTCCAAGAAATGTGCAGCCAGTACTGAACGATTCAGATGTAGGGGTAAAACCATGCGTGTGGATGCTGAGACATAGTCCAAGATACAAGGCGAGTAGTATTTGCGTCATCGTCGATGTTGATAGTACCCTATGCACCACCGTCACAGTCATGGTCGTCATCGTCGGCACTCGAAATCGTTAGCACGCACTACACTGCCGACGAAAGATACGGTAAATCGATACTGTCGTCTGTCGTCGTCNNNAGCAATCATCATTCGTCCTCCACCTTCATCTTCACCCACAATCGTGATGTCCAAGTTGCCCTCGGCGTCGGCATTGTCGGCCTCCTCCTCATCGTTCATAGATTCAGGGTTCACTAACACAATTAAGAATGGACTACGACCGAGCCCTCTACCGCGTCTACGAGCGCATCATGGAAGAATTGAATGCGTCGCAGTCACCTATGGCGACGACGACGACGACGACGACGACAGCGACGTCCTCGTCGGCATCGGCCGCCACAACTACAATTGCAGGTGCAGGGCAACCTCGCAGCATTCATCAAAGTCGTCAACAAAATCTCCCTTGGACTGTTCGAGCAGGAGGTGGTCGTCAAGAATTTGAGACGGATGGTGTGGCTGATACTGCTGCTATGGAGGGGGGTGATGCTTCTCCTGCTGGAATTTCAAACAATGATGCTGGCGATGTTCAACTTGGATCAACTAACAATGATGCTGGAGATGGGGGTACTAGTACAACAATGACAAATCGAACGGCACCAGTTCGAAGACCACCTACTCTTAATAGACGACGACACTCATCTTTTTCCACACTGGCAATGCAACAGCGCCAACGTCATCGACAACACCAGCCATTGCCATTCTTGTTCCCTATTTGGATGGCACGAAAAATTGATCAAATACTGATGAAACAGAATCTACAACAACTTCGTCACCATCCTACAACTGCGTTGGATGGCACTCATTCAAATTCTACCTTCGTGATGCATCTTCGGTCAAAAATACGGGCCTGGATATATCTGATTGGGAATGTCGGTGGTCTTCGTCATGCCACATATACCAGCGTTACGACATCAGTGCCAGAATCAATGGCGATTTCATCCACACCCACCTCCGTTTCTTCTCGTTTAGTCTCTATATCTCCTGGGGGAGACGATACTACTAGCGCTGGGGGATTGAACAATCACAATGATGATATCATCACCAATCATATCGAGTTGGAAATAGCAGATGTGGAAGTGGGAGAGGTTTCCTCATCAGGCTTGCGAATGTCGCATCCCAGCTCACCTCCATTGAATTCAAATGACGATATTGGTAATCGAAATAGTGATGGTCTACGTAGACGGTCCAACTCAAGACAGGGCGATGGGCCGCAACAAAATGACGGTTCAGTCTCACCATCTTCTACCTCCAGTAGACGGAGGGCAGACATTATTTCTACGGCACAGCGGGAGGAGCAATCTGAGGTGCACAATAATGAGCATTTTCATCGCAGAGGGGGCGTTGGTAGCAGCAGTAGTAGCAGTAGCAGCAGCAGCAGCAGCAGTGATGATATTAGCAGTAATGACGGCAGCAATAGCTCATCATCCAGCGACAGCACATCAAGTAGCAGTGATGACAGCAACAGTGCAAGGAGTAATCGCGATGACGACAATCATGCCATACACAATCGCCTTGGTAGGAACAATGACGGAGGGTGCAGCCAACTCAATGTTTACATTGTCATGCGACTGTCCTTCGCTATTGCAGTGTTTCACATCTTTGTTCTCATCTCGTTGCACTGTACGTATGTTGGACCACATGCCTTTCAAGGACGGGTGTACACACAGCATAATGTGCAAGAGAGTTCGAGAAAGCATAGACAGGGTAACGAGTCAAATGGCACCAAATCAGACATGATAGTTAACTGCATTGCTAACGCACTGTCGACTCGACCCATTGAAAATCGCAGCAGCTACTTCGGTGAGAAAGACAATGATGTTCCATCTGATGGCAAAGAGGGCCCCGAGCGGCGTCTTGCAGATGAAACTGGAGCCGATTTACGCGAGCAGCAGTCTTTTTTGCAGGGTATCTATGATCAATCAGCAATATATCAGCGAGACATGGCTGGGGAACAAAATGCAATGAGTTCCGAGACGTTAGTCAACGAAGGATTTCATCCCCTGCTCGGAAAGGACGAAATTCTACAAGTCAAAATCATATACGGAAGTAGCTGTGTTGGACAATGTTCACGAGTGCGTAACGTGAAGTATCCAGTGCAATTAAATACGGAGAGTGGCGAGAACAGTACGAACGAAGTCTCTCCGGAAATGCCTGCTCGCACACTTTCTCGGCTGAACTATTCATTTGAAAACCAATCTTCTTTTGATGATTTGCATTACGTTCGAACGCTGCAAATTGAAGAGAACGAAACGGTGGAGGATACATGGTCATCGCCAGCTTATTGGGAGAAAGTGCATTATCGATTTAGCTTGGATGGCGCTCTCCTACACTTGGATGAAATGTCGGCGTATTTGCACAACATTACATTTGTGAATGTTACGGTAACTGAGAGATGTCTAAGTTCTGGCTTCGATGATGGAAAGTAAGTATTCCCTTCTTCACTGTCTTTCCTCAAAAATCAATTTGCTGATCTGACCAATTGGTTAGCTTGTCGGTATTGAAGATCATTGGAGAGTTCCTATCACAGATATACGGAATGGATTCCATCATAATCAACCAATTAATGTATGGGATCAGAGGTGAAGATGGAGCATTCACATCGGGTTACGTAAAGTCTATGGAAACTCAAGAACAATGGGGCTGGCATTCTGAATTGCTAGATGCATTTGAAAACAAATCCATCATGCATGTCGCAGTGAGAAAACTAGGTAAGGCTTGCTGTGTCAAATCTTCCCGGAATCGTTTTGCAATTTATTCAAACATTGTGCCCCTAATCCCTTTGCAGGAGTGTTGTCAATGTCAATGCTCGCATTCTTTCTCGTTACTTCGGTCACATCCCTCATTGTACGAGTGTTGACTTCCTCCGGCGTCGTGTTGATGTTCCCAATTTTTACGTTGCTTCGATCATTTGGCTTACCTGGTGCTGATGAGCGGATAATCTCACTATCATATCCTTGGATCGGATCTGCAAGAGCTGCAATTTCGACGGAGCGATCACATCCACAGGGTGAGTTTTTTTCTCCGGGTTTGTGATTTAGCCACTGAGCTGTTACTAATTGTTGGTGCAGGCCATTTTGTGTGGGCGCAAGTGACAAAGGTCATATTGTACTATGTTATGTACGAGGCCTGTCAAGCTGGTGAGGTTTAGTTCTTCAGTTTATTTCCTCTATTGCAGTGATTCGCATTTTACTGACCAGCCACTCTACTTTTCAGCATGGAGTGTGGTACTCTATGCTAAGTCAATCCCAGAAGCGTTGCCTGTATGGATCTACGGTTTCGCCATGATTTGGGAGTACTTCTCAATGGTCTTCATTCGATCTGCTCTCTCCGTCCACTTCTTCCCAAGGGTGGTTCTGATGTACTTCTTCTGCTATCACGTTTATTTTTATTCTGTCCCGTACGGCTTTTTTGATATCGGATTAGTTCCTTTGTTCTTCTTCGGGGTTCACGCGATGCTCTTTACAATCCTTGGCCTTGAAGTACCCAATTCAGCGCGTGGAGTTCTTTCAGTGTCATGCCCTAGAGAGGTTTATAATAGACTTAGCTGGCAAGATCCTTCAGCGGCAATTCCACAGGAATGGACAATTTTCCTTCCTGTCAATTCGAGGTTGATCCCATTGCACGACCGTTCCAGAGACAGAGTTACAGTGCCAATGGCCGACGCTGGTTGAGAACAGGTTGCTTTGACGACATGTGAAAATTCTGGGACGCGAATCGAACAACAACGCGAAGTGATAAATTTCACTAAAGAGCTTCCTCTTTCCTAATCCTCTATTCTACTTATTACCAATCGCAAAATTATATTGAAGATCAAACTCAATGCTTCATCTCTATGTTCGTGACTCACCACCGACCATCAGCCACCAGACCGCCACAATCGTACACGTGGCCACGTGGCGTAGACTCGACTTTGGACCACTTACACGTGACATGCGGTTAAGGTACACAGACCACACTTGTGACACGTGACACGTGGCATCTGCCCAGATCTCTGCCCCCCGCCATTTTGATTCCACGTGGAGATACACGTGGCAGGTTCCTGATTGCATCGACTATTTTTTCCGTGTACGTATGGAGTAGAGGAAGAGCTGGCAGTACTAATTCACCAATGCCGACGAGTATCTAAAGAGACTCGAGCACTGTAATGGATGTAGATACGAATAAAATAGAACGACGATGCAATGATTGATTATCTTTAGTGTCAATGATTCATAGTTTCAATTCTAGGTTCAAAACAACATCACGGCTCGTGGTGCACTTGGCACAGTCGAGGCCGGCTTGATGCCAATCGGTTGCGACGGAGGACCAAAGCCTTGGCTATTCCTGGCGCTGGCACGTACGATGTAATTCTTCTTATCTTTCATTCCAGCCAATGTAAATGTTCTCGGAGCAATTCCATATGGATGCTTGGAAAAAACACGTGATGCAGTGCCTCTCCAATTTCTTTCAGGTATTACGACAATTTTGTTCAAATCGGCAGTAAACGCCTTGACAATCATACTATGGGCAGCTCCTATGCCAGTGTCAAGATAAGACCCAGCATGCACCTCGACGTTGACACCATTGTCTTGAGAACAATCGTCGGCAAAATTTAATGACTCGTTGCTGTGATATGTCTGCACGATAGAAAACCCATGCACCCGAGCGTTGGATGTTTCACGAGATGTTGAGTAATGTGTGTGGTATAATTGACCGGCACCATGTGTCTCATCAAAATCATAATGCGCAACTCTTTTAACATCAAGTTCACATGTGCCAACCACGAGTTTGTCGCCGGGGGCGAAGGTCGAAGTGAAGTCTCCAACAATGGCAATAGCCTTATGGACATCATCGGTCAACGAATCATCTACCAGCGCTCTCAGATTCACAGAGGAAAGATCATCTCCATTTGCAGGACCTAGCATGTTGAGTTTTCCAATGCCTGTCAGGCGATGCATTTCTTGTAGAATTTTAGCCTGGCTTGCACGGTAAGATAACGGAGCTGTGAATTTACCATCGATCATTATTCTAAAATCCCCACTCGAGTCATTCTCCGCAAGAAATGTTTCGATAACGATTATGGGATATGCATCCACCCTGGCATTTCTACCCGTGACGTAGGTATCTACAATTCGAATGTGATCTATCCTGGGGCGATGCCCTGGGTATGTGACGGCCCAAGCAACACCTTCACCGACGTCATCGTGGTCATGCTTGCTGACCATGACATCTGGACTAATCAGTTGCGCCAAGATCTCTCTCATTTCTGACGCAGACGCATGCACACTGACATCAATTGCCGATTCTTGGTCATAGTGTATGTCAAACGTACCTCCAATAGACGTCATGGAGTCTGCGACAATTGCGAAAGTATTTTCAGCGCCATTGAGACAAAGTGACTCATCCCGAATCGGCAAAATTATTGCTCTGTGATCCAAGCCCCCAACAAAAGGATCACATTCTCCATCCCCAAACGATGGGTTGACTTGCAACGCTGGCCAGTCTCCGTAAGCATAGTTTCCTATGAATGAAATTGTGTATTCGCTCGGAAATTGCGATCCGATAGAGGCAACATTTGCGGTTACGTGAACTTCTTCAACATTTTCAAGCGTTTCAAGTGCATCTTTCATCTGAGAGTCGGATGCGTCAAATGGAATGCACACTGTAGCCTCTCCATCAAGAGATAACTGGTAGGAACCAGCAGTCACTGCGTCGAAGTTGGCGACCAAAGTCAAATACTGCATAGCTGAGAACTCTCCTAAATAAACGCTTCCACACGAGGCATCATTTGCCGAAATTTCCTTCGAACCATAATTTGAAGGCGTCGATCCCTCCACTGTCATAATAATCGTAGAGTCTACAGGTAAGCCTTCACTTTGGCATTGCATGTTCTCTGTATCTAAAGATAACTCGCCGATCGGGCCAACATCGTGGAGGAACATTATATCCAACTCCACTTCAGATGTACCGTTGGTGATAGTGATCACCTCGACCTCATTTAGAAGCTTGAATGTGTTCAAGACCTGCGAAATCTCAACGTCTTTGCTTCGAATATCAATTGGCACTGATGTCTCTTTCTTTGAGCCGGAATCTTTCCCATAAGTAAATTGAAACATTCCCCAAATCAAACTTCCATCACTGCAAGAGACTTTTATATTTGCACGTGCGGAAGTATTGAAGGAACTGGCTGTCGTCCATTCAAATTTGTACGAAAAAATATTGTTTCCATTTGAGGGTGGTTCTGTAAATATGACGTTGGCTTGAGATTTAGTGACAGTGCCAAGCTCTAAAATCGGAGATCCAGGTGGTGATGAGACCGATCGAGCCATAGGGAATACGCCAAGTACTTGACTAGAAGTTGATAAGCCAATACCAGCTTCGTTCTCTGCAGAAATTCGAGCAGAATATGTGTTTCCTTCATCCAAACCATCTATTAAGATGTGGTGTCGACCATGCGTGCCCTTCACTTTTTCACGAATACTCAGTGTAACATCAGACCCAAGCAAGTCAGCTGTTCCATGATGCCTGAGGAGAGGAACATCACCTGAGTTGCTGAGAAAAGTAATCAACCATGCACGCCCAAATCGGTTGGGAGGATTGGTTGACTCTACGCTGACCCGACCGACTCCGGACAAAGACTGTAGTTTTACGTTGAAATCCTCAGCAGACTCGTTAGAATAAACGATGACATTTTGTGAAATCGCACCGAACGATAGTTCAAAAGAGCCACTAACATCATCGTCGTCACTCAATAACGTCACCTCTTGTACTTCGCGTTCCCCTGCAAATATTTCCTCAGAGTAAACGAGCGTAGATTCATCAAAAGATTGCTGAACATCATTCTGCAAAATGATTACTTCTGCTACCGCATTTTGACCTAGCAGCAGTGGAATTGCCCCGTCCGAAAGTGCAAAGACTGCTCCATTCGACCATCCGCTCAACGGTACTGATGTATCTGCCGAAACAGCAAATGATACGACAGATCCAGTATCATCGTACAATCTCCACTCAGATGAAGCAAACTCGAATTGAATATGGCAAGATTTCTCTAGCAACTCATATCGTGGCCTCCCGTCGTTGAATCCGGATTGAATATAATGCCCGTCGTATCTGTCACCTAGGCCATCGACGCTAATGTACACAACTGCTTCCGTACTTGCAGTTAGACACAACGATGAAAAAGAGCACGATGGCATGCCCATATTTGAATGAAATGTAATGTACCACGTGAACCCCTCCGATGGGTTCGGCCCCTCGCGCGAAACCTCCACTAAGCCAGATGATTTTAACAAAGATTCAATGGCTGATTGCATCAACGCAGACGATGACGTTACAGGCAAAATTGCCGAAGACCTCACATAAATTGGTGTTTCAGTAATGATGCCCGAAAAGCGGGGTGAAAATGTTACCGAGCTTGCAGCGACAGAAGCGACGGTCAAATATTCCTTCCCTCCGAAACCGTCGGTAAACACTTCGATGACTTCACCCGATCGCAGGACGGACTCCAAGCTGAGTCCGTTGATTTCGGTAAGCGAGTTGCCTCCTGGGGATATGGTGCCGCTGCCGATATAATTATTCATCCGATATCCAGGCACAGCCACACCAGAAGTTCCACGAATATGATATTCTTTTACTTCAATTTCGCTCTCCCGAACAGCTCGCACTTCCATTTTTTCTTGACCAACGACAAACATTTCACCGGGGTGCAAAACTGCAGTCAAATCATAACCCATTGTGTCAACCACTCGAGATCCTGGGTCAACCATGAACTGAGCAGGCTGATTGTCTACTGAAATAATTTTGATGTATTCGCCTTGATAGCCTACCGATAGTTCAATGAAACCAGACACTTTGCCATCGGCCTCCGTCGAGAGTGCTATAATTTCAGGACGGAATGATTGCGTTCCATCTTGCATTGGAAAAATGTTGATTTCGACACCATTATCCGCACAAAAAGATGAGGAATCGAATGCGAGCAACGGTTGGTCCATTTTTGCAACAGTCGGTCCAACAAACGTGATGACGTACTCAAACAACAAACTAGATTGTGTTCTTGTGACCAAGACGTCATCTATTCTGTTTAGCGTTTCAATAGCATTCTCCATTGTACCGGCAGAGGCGCCGAATGCAATGCAACCGGTTCTGTCACCATCAAACATAAGAGAAAATGTGGAATTAGTCATTGTGGTGGAAGTAACCTGGAGCATTTGAATTTCATCGACCCCAGTGGCAAGCTCAACAAGATATTTTGAAGCTGGAGACCCGTTCGCGCCATATGGTTTACCCAAAGGGTGGGCAAAGTCGACGAGCAACTCATTTGGAGAGATCGCCGATACGGCTGCCCACGGTAAGACTGCTGGGACGTCCATTGGGGTTGAAGAAACTGGAGTAAAAGGGTAGGAGTCAAAGCTGAATGGGCCAACAGACAGCTCGTTTGCTGCGGCAACTCGAACAAAGTACGCCACGCCTGGAATTAGACCTGCGATTGAAAGTCTGTAATGTCGAGGATCTAGCCCTAGGTAAATCTTCGAGCCAGACGCATTCGAGCCGTCGTAATCCTTGTTCATAGTGAGACATGCCACGCCACAGCTGTCGTCATTGACCGATAATACAGTGAGCTGTCGACCATCAATTGTTAGTATTACTCCAGGCCCAATGTCACCCTGGGATATCGCGTCTGCGTTGCCAATGAAGATCCTCCTCCTTAACATAGGGTCAATGCTGTTGGGAAATGATTGTGATACAATAGCTATGCTTGCATCAACATCAGCTTCATTTACAGTCATTTGTCCCAGTGGCATTCCATTTCGAGTTGCAAAGGTATAAGACGTATCGTATTGCACAATGAAGGTCGAGAGCTCTGTTGCACCAATACTGCGAGGTCGATCCCACGCAGCCTCGAGAGAGGTAGCGTCCTGGACTGAAACCTTAATATTTGCAGGCGCTTGTGGGGCCACGGCTGTCAAGCAGAGAGGACATGGCCATGCAAGTTCCGGAAGGCCTTCTCCCACACCATTGTATGCAAATACTCTCACATACCAGTCATGGACTGATGACAAATCAGATATAACTGTAGAATAAGGCGCACGCCCGACGACAAACTGTTCGCAACCTTTGACCAATTCCCTCACAATTGCTGACGGATCACTGACGATAACGAGGGGCAAGTCCCCTCGGTAGGATGCAAAATAGAGTAACAGTGAATCTCCTGAACTGACTAAATCTTTGGTGCAGCCGGGACAGGATACTGAAATTTTACCGATCCCATTCCTCGAGTACGAATTGAGCTTATGCTCCACGTCGGACAAGGAATCACCCAGGTTGATGACTTCCGATGTCTCTCCCCCAATGGTTACAGTGAACGACGACGAGGCAATCTCAATTTCTTGAGCTTCTTGGACTGTTCCAATATTTGCTACAGCTCTGCCTCCGATAGTGCATGTTGTGCGGCTAACATCACTACATTCGAATAGATATGATCCATCCACACTCAGTTTATGGGAAAATCGTGATGCCAATTTTGATATGTGCCTGTAGTGCTGGTCACCTTGATGGTTCAGAGACACAAACGTGACGAGCCAAGTGTAGCCTTCCGGAGACATACATCCAACTGACGATTCAGGAGAGCAATGTATGGATCTCTTCACGGTAACTTCGCTGACATAACATAGTGCCTCCAGTGCAGCCTTGACTTCCGCTGGCGAAGCATTGTAGGGCAATTGACCAGTCTTTTGACCATCGAACGATAGGGAAAAGGTGCCGGACAAAAAGAGCACTTCGTTGTCAAGTAATCCATTTTTATCGATCTTCACTGTTACTGACTGCACGTCCGAAACAGATCCAACCACTGATGATGATAATGATATTGATCCTGAAGGACCACTATTCTGACCTCCAGTAAATGATGGTAGATGGTCGTATTCGATCTTGTAATGTGTTATTGATCGTCCACCATTGGCCAATGGAGGATTCCACTGGACTAAAATCTCACTGTCAGAAATCGCTTCAGCAACAACACCGACTGGCTCCGAGGGAGGCTGTGCGGATGCCTCAGCAGCACGCGGGTTTGACAAAGTATACGGACCAATGCCGAAAGAATTGACGGCAGCTACACGTGCAAAAACCGGGGTTCCTCCATAGGGCGTGGACACCTTCACATGGTGAATGTCGACAACCGAAACACCAGGGTCAATATCGGCTGATAGATTGGCTCCATTTGCCGAAAGGGCGAGTAACGGTGAATATGAGGTACCCTCATTCTCAACAAATGTGACATACCATGAGAATCCATGTCGATTAACTTGTCTTGACACATTGACTGTACATGCTTGCGATAAAGACTCAAGTGCAGCTTTCATATCAGCAGAAGATGCATCGTATGGGATGTCAGCAGTTGTTTGGATGTCGTAAAATGGTACATACGGAATCTCAACCAGCTCGACTTCAATTGGAGCAATGTCATCGCCAAACTTCCCCCCTAACAATTGTGCGTCGAGGCACCCGTTTGATCCAACATCCACAATCTGAAGTGGCGGGACATTGCCTCGAACATTCGAGCCAGTAAATGTGACATAATACTTCACACCTGCGCCTGCACCGCCAAGAACGGGAGGAAGGTCTTCCCTCGTCACATCGACTGAATCAACTCCCTCCATTGATTCCAGTTCGACTCTGATGTCACCGGCACCTCCATCCCATTTCAAACATCCTCCAGCTCCGGCGGTGGCGGTGCGCTTCGACGTCTCAGATTTGAAGCGAATGCGATACCCCGAACTAAGGATATCGCTTGGCGTCAATGTGGTAGCGTACGAACTTGACCGGATGAAAAATGATTGCACTTCATACGTAGCATGATCCAAAGATTTAGACGACAAGGATGCGGCAGTATTGGCATCTTCCACGTAGCTGAGAGGTACAACTCTATCCGTAAATGCCCGTTCAGGATCAGTTGAAACACGAAAAGTCTCTCCTAATCTCGGATGTCCAACTCTAATCAAGTCACCCCTTCTTAATCTTGGACGCATATCCTTACTCGACCCCAAAGCATCAACGGTCCTGAGGAAAATATCGCCAACTGTGGGCGACTGAGCGGCACCAAGTGATGTGTCTAGAATGAATATCGGAAGCTCATCAACAATGTTTACAGCACTGTTTGAGTAGAAATTCGCTACTTGAAATGCATTGTTTTGGGAACAAAGTGAAATGCGCGAATCATCATGAGGGTAAGAGGCCGGAAGACAAACTCTGAACTCCATGCCACCGACAGAAACCAAGTCACCCCTTGGCACAACTGCCGACAAACTTGTCGTCCCGGAAGAGCGCTCTAGAACATTGTCGCCATTTTGCACGCGCACAGTAGTAGACCCGCCACCCACTGCGACAGTGAAATCGCCGTGGAAATCACCAAGCGAGAGGGTGAAGCTCGAGTTATCATCCCACGGGATTGTGTGAGCTCGAGTTGTAATGCGTTGAAATTTGTGATTAGGTTGAACAACAATTCTCGAGTTCACTGAAAAGGATGTGTTCGAGCTCGTCTCAATGAAATACTCTTCTACAGGTGCTCCGTTGTTTTCAGCGGAAGCCTCAAAGCTGACTAGAAGCGTGGTTTCATCAATGGCCCGAATGGAAGGTTGTGGCATTTTACCCGGAATACCTCCTGGAGTGATTGTTGCAGGGACGGAGTCTATTGACAAGCTATCCCCTCTGTCTGTTATCGACGACACTCGAATGTTATAGGGCTTTCCAGGAGAAAGGTTCTTCACGTCAAAAGATGTCGCTGTAGGATCATGAATTATGGTGACGTTATAGTCACTTGGTGGCACCCCAGGAACTGTTCGTGTGATGGTGAATCCCAAAGGGTTCATCCCAACCAAACCTGATGTATCTACTGAGAACGCTGGCTGAGGACCCACATTCGAAATGAAAGTCACAAACCAGTCATATCCATTGTCATAGTTGTCATCGACCTCACGCCGAACCTCGACATGATTTACGTGTGGTAGTCGCTCCAATGCATTCCGGACTTCTTCAGCTATTGCGTTGAATGCTATAGGCACGGTTTTTGGGCGGGCAAAGACAGATACTTCCCTATCATCCACTCCAGAAAAAATGTCTGCCAAAGGGAGTATCTTTGACGTAAAAGGCTTTGTCTCGTGCACAAAATAATGATCATCACCGATAAGAAATGCTTCCCCCCGATTTAAATGAGGGGACAAATCATACGTTGTTTCGACAAAGTCGATACCATTCCTTGCATTTGCGATGCTCAGAAAAATTTTCGTCGAATCATCCAACTCGCCAAAGAAAAGCTTGAAGGTTCCTCCAACAATGCCCAGACCACTCGTTGAGAACTTCACCACCTCCTGTTCCCCATAGAAGGAGAGAGAGGAGCTTCTCGCTGCGATATCTTTGCGGAAACTCTCCACTTTGAATGCTTGTATATTGGGATCTTTTGTGTGAGAATCACTTGACCATGAAACATTCAATGTATTCTTGTCGACTACTCTGACTGACGCTGCTGACGGAGGAAGCGGGAAACCACGTGGGATTTCCTTTGAGGGTATGGTTTTGACTGACTTCCCTGTCCCCATTTCTCCATTTTCGGAAGACACGCGAACGTGGTAGGATCGTCCGGATGTAAGACCATTTATGACGAACGTCGTGCCCAAAATATCTAAATTGCTCCCAGTGCCGCCATCTGAACCACGCATGTTATTCAACGATGCCATCCGAATGTGCTGTTTCGACACAGTGATTGTACTCGCCGTTGCAGACAGAACAGAGAAAAGGTAGGATTCATTGTCGTCGTGAAAGTGCACCATTATTCTCCGTTGGGGGCTCAACACTTTGGCAGTCACCTCGCTGCCAGCATACGTTAATGTATTTGTCATCACATCAAAATCATTTACGCAGGAAGTACACACTCTGGAAGCGGCATCTGCCCGAGCTGATCCGAGGGATGATCCGTCTCCAAGTAACGAAGAATCAAATGAAGGCGATGGATCCCACTCGATCAAAAATGTAGTCAGGGGCGATCCCCCGTCGTAAAAGGGTGGACCAATATGAACCTCAAGCGCCGTCGGGGAGTAAACCGACAGATACGGGGGAACGTCCTCACAGTAAAGAGATGTTGGAATGTCTGGACGCTGCAGTGCAGGAGATGAATATGCAGGAGCGGTATTCCGACGCGGTCCAAATCCTACTTGATTGCCAGAAGAAACACGGACAAAAATCTTCATTCCAGGAACAAGATGTCTGATGAAATAATGGATGGTGCCATCTACGATGTGGTCGTCTATTTCACTGAGAACCTCGAATCCGTACGCTGAGTCTGCAGGACTGATAGCAGCGCTGACTTTGGTAATACCGACAATGCCAGCCACCACACCACCCTCGAACAATTGGTTCTCTTCAACTGTCACTCCAACATCTCCTAGTTCAGTAAGAAATGTGATGCGCCAAGTATACGGCTCTGGAGAGGTAACCTCGACTTCTCCGATATTTGGGATATTCTCCAGAATAGTTTTCAGATTTGCAGCAGATTCGTCAGCTGAAATTGCTGCAGATACGTAGCTACCCATAAATGCAGTTCCCAATGTTGCCGTAGTATCAATTAAAACCTGGAAAGAACCCGAGAGAAGGCCTAGCGCATCTGATCCCTGAGCTCCAGAAGATGTCTGGAGGATGATCTCGTACACAGACGGGCTGTAACTATCCCACGAGACTCTACTCCATTCAACCAAGTACGACGATACTGCAACTCCTCCATCTCCGACAAGATCAGGCCGATCGTTACTGGAATCAATCCTCGGAGGTTGCCACATTACTAAGAGGGACGTCCCTATCGTAGCGCTATCACTTAAACCAATATTTGTGTTCAACGATGCAAGGTGGTCAGTGGTAACTCTCGAGAGGATTGGATCAAACGGTGGATCTGGTCTTGTCATTGGCTTCACAGGAATAGCATCTGCCTTAGCCCCGTAACCTGCAGTATTGTGCGCTGATACGCGAACGAAATATTGAGTTCCCATGGTGAGTGGTTCGAGCTGCAGTTCTCCGATCGCATTACTCCCTTCCTCGTCAGCATATTGTGCCATTACTTCGGCCGACCAAAGTGTCGCCAGCCCGTTGGATGCGAATGGTTCAAAGGATGAGCTTGTAGACCACTCGACGAGGAATATGTCTGTGGCTATTCCGATGCTTTTGGCAGTGTTGAAATAAGAGGCTGAATCAAACGTAACGAGTACGGAGTCCTTGGAAAACCGATTTCTGCTCGAAACGTTTGGGAAGGTGCCAACTTCAAACTTGGGAGGAGGTGGAACTGAACGGGCTACAATGGCAAAATTCTCACTATCTACTTCGTCGCACTGCACGCTCCCATTGTCGCAGGTGGGCACTGCGTTGCACGATCGTTGAATATAATCCACTGGCGTGAAATAATTGTCATCATGGATCAAACCGATGGAATTATAGTCACTAAACCATTTCGGTGCACCCTCTCCCAACTCATTCACCGGGATGATGTTGACCTTGTATTTCTTCCCTGGCACCAGTCCCTTCTTAGTGATGGAGTACCTGCTGTGTTCATTGATGCTAGTGACAACATGGGAGCTCACTGGATCAGATATCCCCCCGTCAACGTCAAAGAAGTCTACCCTGTAGGATGACGGACTTTGACCATGATTCGGATAGACACCATCCCATTCAACCCTCAACGAAGATGACGCAGTTGGAACGGCGTAGACTCGACAATTTTGCGCTAACCCAGGCAGCGACCTTGGTGTTTCTGCTACTGGGACCGCAGGCGCATACGGCCCAACGCCTTGACTATTTACGCCGGCGACTTTCACGTAGTACTTTTTTCCAGGAATAATAGATCCTGAATCCACTTGAGTCGACAGGTCCACCGAAACTTTACTTGAAACGTCCACACCGTCTGAGACAAATGGTACTCCACAAGCTGGCGTCGACATGATCAACAGCTCTTCAACTGGACTTCCGACAGTAGATGAGAATCCTTGTCCAGAAAACGTGACCTGGTAAGCATAACCAATAACACGAGTTTCTCCCGAATCATGATTATCGTACGGTTCAGTCAAGGTGGATCTGCTTACAGAAATTGATTCATTAAAAGGGCTGTCGTCAAAGTTTTGTGAAAGATGGGTTCGGAAACTCTCCGCGGAGTTGCCCAAAGACACATCAAAGCAAGATTGAGGTGGTGTGGTGAAATATGCCTGAGTTGACGTGGGCTGGTCTGATTTTGACGATAGGTATCCCGAAGATATATTGATGAATGCTGGCCAATTGTCGACGCTCGAAACGACGTAAACATTATTCTGAATTCGAATCAAATCGCCTGTGGAGATGGGACTGTTGATTGGTAACGTCTCTGTAGAAGTGATTCTCACTTCATCGGATCCAAGCAACGGTACATCGACCTGTATTGACTTGCTCTGCGATCCAACGTAGGCGATACGGATAGCTCCAGTGTCGAAAAGGTCACTGCCAGATGGAACGGATGATTGGGGATACCTAATAGCGACCGATTGAACCTCGGCACCGAGTTCAATATTACAAGCGCCATCATCATCGGCATCGGCATCCGAAGGACAGCAAAGCTGAGGAGATCCATCGCCACTTACTGCTGGGATGTCATAAACTGATGCATTTGATAGGGATGGATGAGTATCCCACATGACTCTGTACGCAGTCAAAGAGTCCGGAACTGACGGCGGTGACATGCCGCCAGCGCAACCACCGGGAAGAACGCCGAATCCATTTGCGTCGAATTCAGGCGCAGACCAAGCCAAACGCAGCCGATCTGCTGTGCCGGATTCAAATGCCACAGTAAGAGATACCCTTGTTAGAAAGCCGGGTAACACACCCGCTGGAATCACATACTGAGGTTCGGAGGAAATAGCAGGAGAATAACCATCACCATAGGCTGACACTCTCACGTAATATTTCTGTCCCTCATCCAAACCCGCTATCCGATATTCTCTCTCTTCCGAAGAAACAACTTCAGATCGGACGAGTGGCCCGTCAACGCTATTACTGTATGGATTCCAAGGCGATGCAATGACGCGTGACATTGATTTGTCCGTGTCCCACTCAATCAAGTACTTCGAGATGGCCTTTCCTCCATCGAACAGAGGTGGTTCCCACATCACCCCAATCTCCGAGCGAGAGACGACAAACAGCTGAACATTCGTTGGCCCCGATGGCCGGGTGACCCTTGGCTTGATCTTGCGAGGTTCGCTGGCTGCACCATCGGCGTCCCCCCACAAAGCCAACGAGATGCTCGGAAGTATGAGGAAAAATGCTGATATCAGAACCGCGTATGTTGGGTAACGTGACGGAGAAGGGAAGGCGCGCCCCCTACTCATTTTGTGTTGCCGGATACAAAGTCAATGCCGGGGTTCCAAACCACTCGAATATGGAGGATCAAAGAGAATCGATTTTGAGTGTGTCGAATTTTTAAAATTTCATGCCGGTACCCCCGCGCCACCATCATTTTCATTTGTCAACACTCGAACTTTCGGCAATAATCCTCTGTGCGTGTGTCCACCGCCTTGGAATGGATAGTAGATAGACTACTTAGCAATCGAAGGAAGGCACATTTGGTAGAGTTTTGCAATCACTAGCAACACATCCACTTTCCCGTAGCGATTCCCACTTCCCCCATCTTGTGCGAGCGCTCCGCCTCCGGCCAGCTTTAGAATTCATCATACCATCACGGTGAAGAAGACCAAAATCTGACAAATCGCATATGAACCAGACCGACATATCCGACGACACCACCGATATAGGTGGTCAAGCCAAACGCAAACGCTGTAGGTATGAAATCGATGAATGGTTTCAGTGAAAGCTGTAGGCTTGTTGACAATGGCGTGCCCATCAAATAACCAGCGATTGGAGACAGTGCGTAGATGCATGCTGCAATTAATGGCGATACCAGCGCAAAAATAGATGATGTTACGAGTATGCGTCCGATATCGGACGGATGTCGCATGCTGGTAAAGACGGTTTGTTTGCTACCTCTACCCATGGTGCTGTCGACGAGAGGCCAGGGCCGGCTGGCAGACGGCAGATAGTAGAAGGCAGTCTCAGGCCTGAGGGCAGTAGCTGCCAGCAGCAGTAGTCAGTGCGGCGGGCTGCCAGCTTTGGCGGCGGCGGCGGCGGGTGGTATCTCTAAGAGTAGGAGTGGGTGGTGGGGGTGGATGGTGTGGGGGCGCAAGCAACACCCTCTTGTGAAAAAAAAGAACATGACCATGAACATGAGAACCGATGTTCCCTCTCCTAGCGTTTCGGAAGGGAAAGTCAACTCTTCTCGCTCTCTTCTCAATTCGACTCATAGATATTACTTCCACGTGGCAGTAATTTTGGCGGGAGATTGTCATTTGGTAAATTATGCGGCCATCAGAACTCAATATCAATATTTAAATATCTGAGGAGGCAATACCACTTCTATCTACTTCTATCTCAACGATTCAGAGATAATTATATTTATGACAATAATTTCGAGAAAACACTGTCCGTCTCTCGGCACTTCAAATACCGTTGATGATATCATTCAATATAGCCGATGGTAACATTGCACGCGCTGTCTTTTCACGATCAAACAAGTAATAGCCTCCGAGATCAACTGGCTCTCCTTGGCTCGCTTTGAACTCCTCAACGATTTTACTCCTGTTGCTGGAAAGTTTATCAAAGATTGGCTGGTACGCTGGATCTTCTGCCGCAAGATACTCCGCCCAATAGAGAGCTACATAAAAGTTGGTAGCTCGGTTGTCAATCTCTTTGACTCGACGCGATGGACTTTTGCGATTGGTCAGAATACGCCCAACAGCTTGATTCAAGGTTTTGGCGAGGAGGGCCGCCTTTTTGTTCCCAGTGATTTCTCCAAGGTGGTCGAATGCTACTGCAGTCGCTAGATATTCTCCCAAAGAATCTATCACGAGCAGAATGGATTAAATGAAATGACGTGATAATGTAAAGCGAGAAGCGGAATCAAATAAGATTGAACTCACCCCACCGAAGGTGACCCTCTTTGACGAACTGTTGAACGTGCTTCGGAGCTGATCCACCTGCGCCAGTTTCGTAGAGACCGCCTCCACTCAGCAAAGGAACAATCGAGAGCATCTTAGCACTAGTACCAAGTTCCAGAATTGGGAATAAATCGGTCAGGTAATCACGCAAGACATTGCCAGTTACAGATATTGTGTCCTTGCCATCAGTACACCTCTCCATGGTGCACCGGATTGCATCCTCAGGTTTCATAATGGAGATGTCAACACCACTGAGGTCGTGGTCGTTTAGATACGCTGATGAAATGTGTCAATAGCGAACAAAGAGAACACCCGGCTTGTTGAGAATGAACAATCGCAATGTTTGATCAAAGTACAAGCGACACTCACCATTAACCTTATCAATCAAGGATGCATCGTGCGCGCGGCGTTTGTCCAGCCAAAAGATCGCTCTCGTTCCAGCGGCCTTGGCACGGCCGACGGCAAGCTTCACCCAATCTTTGATTGGTGCATCTTTCGTCTGACACATCCGCCAGATATCGCCTTTCTTCACACTGTGCTCAAAGTACACCTCATTCGAATTCTTGTCCCGTACAAGGACAACTCCATTAGCAGGAATTTCAAATGTCTTGTCATGAGAGCCATACTCTTCTGCTTTCTGAGCCATCAGACCTACATTGGAAACATTTCCCATCGTGCTGCAATATGATTTCAAGTGTGAGAGTCGTTACATGCTGAGATCATGGCGATTGTAGACATAATTGGATGTAACCATTGATTTGTACACTCACGCAACATCGAATTGACCATGGGTTTTGCAGTATGAAATCATTTCTTGGTAAATGGTTGCATAGCAACGATCTGGGATCAAGCATTTGGTGTCCTCCAGCTCATTGTCTTTGTTCCACATCTGTCCCGAATCTCGAATGACACAAGGCATGCTCGCATCGATGATAATATCCGATGGTACGTGCTGGTAGGCGGATGAGAAAGTCAAAGTCAGTGCATTTTGCTCTCGTCTACAAAGCAAAGAATAAGAACCACGGTAGAAGAACATACCAAGTTTGTAATGCCCTTGTCCGAATTCACCATCGCAAGCCACGGACGTTCTTCGTAACATGCGTCAATATCGTTTCGAATCTCCTGCGCTTTATCGGATGGAAGCTTCTTATCGATGGCATCAAGAACAGCACCCAATCCCAAATTTGGATTCGCACCAATTTCCTCGAGTATTTGTCCATGCTTCTCAAATACATCCTTGAAGAAGACTCTTACACAATGTCCAAAGAGGATAGGGTCCGACACTTTCATCATCGTTGCTTTGAGATGCTGTTATCGGAAGAAACGAAAACGAATGAGAATTATAATATCAACGGCGAGAACTATGGACGATGATGGACACGTACCAAACTGAGAAGTAGATCGTTCTGTTTGGCTTCGGAAATCTCCCTTTCGTAGTACGCACATAGTTCCTCCACACTCATCGTGGATGCATCAATCACCTCTCCAGGTTGTAGCTGTAAACATGGCATACGGCGACATACACATTTAGTTCCTACAAATCAATGTGCAGCAGAGAAAAGAGCATTCGATAAGACGTACTCACCTTCGTAGTCCCCTTCAACACCGTAACCGTTCCATCCGGAGCCACATGCTCAATCGAAACCTCAGTGGCATCTTTCATCGTAGTACTTTGTTCACTCGCAAAGAAATCACCCTTGTCCATATGCGCCACATGCGTTCGACTTGCCTTTGACCAAATTCCCAATTTATGCGGATTCTTCTGAGCGTAGGCCTTGACAGGTGCAGCCACACGACGATCGGAATTGCCCTCGCGCAGTACTGGATTAACCGCGCTCCCGAGCACAGACACATACCGAGCCTTAATCCTCTCCTCTTCTTCATCTTTTGGTTCATGAGGATAGAGTGGTACATCATAACCCTTCGAACGAAGCTCCGCAATGCATGCATCAAGCTGGGGTACGGAGGCACTGACATTGGGAAGCTTCACAATGACAGCCTCGGGTGTCTTGCACAAATCACCGAGATAGGAGAGGTTGTCGGCCACACGTTGATGGGGGCGAAGCTTATCATTGAATGCCGCGAGGATACGGCCAGCCACAGAGATATCGACGGGGACAACATCCACCTCGGCAAGTGCACCAAACTGTTCGATATTTATTTGTTGATATAGTTGCATGGAGGTGTCAAGTGAGAAATGAATAGAGAGCGGCGAGTTAGGAAAGGGAACACCATCGATGAACTCACCTTGGAAAGAATCGGAAATAGACTAAAAGTCGCTAGCGCTGGTGCTTCATCCCTGCGAATCAAGAAGCGAAGCCAACATTGTTATCTTATTATCTGGATAACAAATACAAACTCGACAATTCAATTACAGTACTCACGTTTCAGTGTAGAAAAGTTTGCCCGTCGCACCAGGAATAGGCTTGTGAAGATGATTCGACGTGGGTGGATCGGGTACGGCCACATCACTCATCGACCGGGCCAATGACGCCTTCTTTCTCTTTGTCGTACCTCCATCACCACCCAATCGATCGAGACCAAACAACAAGCCATCACCAACACCAGAAAATGCCGCCGTAGTATATCCACGAGGAACACCAAATAAGGCATGATCGCTGTGGCTGGATAGAACGGATGTCAGCGGGGAGATGGAACCGAGAGGATGATGATGGGCGCCGCGTGCACGAAGAGGAGGAGGAGCAGCGCCGCTGATGCCGGCAGGTGTCGGACAGATCATGGAGTTGAAGACGATGGGCGAGGAGGAACGGGCCCTCGCCAATGGGATTACTTTGGATAAGTAGGACATCATGACGGAAAGAGTTGCTGATTATACTGCTATCTGGTGGTCTTCTATCCATTAATTCACCATCGTTCTGTGTTGGTGGCGTTGGAAATGCTGAAGCTGAAGATTTTGCATTGGTTGCTTGTTTGTTGTTGCATAAATCAAGCAATCATCCATCACCTTGCCATCAAAATCTGCGGTGCCATCTGCACTTCGGATCCAATTTTTTCCACAACGGAATAAGTACGATACAAGATCTTTGTATCGCTAAAGGAGTTCGCAAATGATACTGAAGATGAAGTTGAAGTAAAGAGTCATAAATAGTGACACTTCTGTGCAGGCTCACAAGTGTGACTGTGAGTGACTTCGCTGCGACAGCACCCAAGCCGCCGCCATAGATCCTTCTCTCTCTCTCTCAATCCGCCGAATGCCGACCATGAAAACAAAGGTCAGTAGGTGTATGGTAGTGACTCAGGGAGGCCATGAAAGATGTTGTTTGGTCCAGGGGAGAAAACCCTAACTCAAACTCTCCATCATCTTATTGGACGCCCACATCATGAATTCTTCTGTGGCAAGCAGTAATTTCTACCGCGACAGTGACCATCCCCTCCCCCTCGACGGCAGTGACTTCGGCGGCGGCGGCGAGGAAGAGGTCTACTACGACGCGCAGTACAACTACAACACCGATGCCAGCAGCAACAGCTACAACTACAATGCCCTCGACGATGATCAGTATCGCACGGACATTCTCAAACTCATCCTGTACGACCTCAATTCTGTCATTGCTCCACGCGAAGCACGCTTACTAGCCATCCGCACCGCCCTCGAGGAATTTGATCACGATGACGAAGTACTCCATGAGGAAGAACTGGATTTGCGTGCCGATCACATCTTATTACAAAAATTATCGTATGCATTATCGATTGATCCATGTGGTGATGAGGTAGGATTAATTTGTTCGGCATTGGAGGCAGTCTATCGAGCGAGTAGAGAAAGGCTGGGACAGAGTTTTCATGAAATTTGTGATGCATTGCTTCCGGTATTTGTGGAGATGATACGACCACCTCCAACATCACGGGGGAGTCGGGGGGTAGAATTCTCATTGAGGCAACAGCAGGAGCAACAGCGAGAATCGTTTGAGAAGAATGAGAATGTTGTGGTAGATTCTAATGCACCGGCCAATCATTCTAGCATCAATAACGTCGAAGAATCTGTTGAGTCTGTAAACAATATTATCTCCACCGGGACAACAGCCTTTATCCCCCCAGGGACGGGAGAATACACGCATGATGGGATCGTTGTCAATCCTACGACATCGTCTGCTTCTGCTGAAACACAGAAGATGTCCATGGATGCTATTGTTCCAGTTAGCTATTTTGTCAGTGGCAATGGGGATGGGGACGAGCATCAACAAGCAGTTGCGCTACGGCATCATAATATGAACATGAATCCTGATTCTACCATGCACTCAGTGATGGGCGATTATGGATCCGGAATGACAGTAGCAGGAGCAGGAGCTGGGGGGACAAACGACTNAGCAGGAGCAGGAGCTGGGGGGACAAACGACTCTATCCGGATGGATCTCGAGGATGCAAAACAGGCCATGTTGAATCAAATATCGAAGTCACTCTCATCATCCCTTGCTGCGGGGCGCAAACATGAAGATGATAACATTGCCATGGCCCTTCGTGGAGGGGGTCTAGAAGTTGATGAAGAAGAAGGCAATAAATCAGTAATGGACAATGAACTCAATGATGGCACAGTTGGGACCGACAGCTTTGTCAATGACAAATCGGAATTGTCGAATGATGATGATTCCTCGAAATTTCAATCAGAATTCAATGATCTTTTTTGCGAATCTCAAGGATCTGTCTCATCGAAATCGATTTATGAAGAGTACGGTGACAATCCCTTCTCGGATACGTCATCGTTGTACGATAATAGTACGGTTGCATCATCCTTCAAATATTATGGCGGGGATACAACCGTTTACAGTGGAAGCAATGCCAGAGAGTTCGCCGATACACAGGGACGACGGAAGGCAGGTACCCACCATAATTTGAGTGCTACCAACAAGCATGATATTAGGTCTGACTCGGAAGTTGGTGGTTATGATCATGGCATGACAGGAGGAGATTACATTGATTACAACAACTTCCCGAAGATGAATGAAAATGTCGAGTGTGGATCCAACATGGGGTGTAACTCCAGTAACGAGCGCCTTCCCCAGTTGGACGAGCATGACAGACACGAGACCGTGAACGGTGCAACAGGAGATTATCAGTCCCAAACTACAGCGAGTGACTTGGGAAGCAGTTCCACAAGTAGATGCGATAGCGGCCTCGAATTCTATGATTCTTCGGCTCATGCTTATGAAGAAAGCAATCATCGAAAAACTAATTACGTCGGTGAACATTCCAATCCTTTTGGCCGTTCCGACGATACTGATTGTCGTGGAGATCTCTATGGACCATCAGAGTATACCAAGTTTGAAGAGCATCTCCAACCCCCTAATTCGGCGCATTACACCTCCCATATTGAAACGCCAATGGATCAGCTCCAATTTGATGAAGAAAAGTTTCCATTCGAAGATGGTAGCAGCAACCTCAATCTTAACGAGAGAAATAGGTACGATGAGGACATACGGCAATTCCAGAAGCCTAGCCTTTCCATGCCTTCACATCAACATTACTATAACTATTTCGATCCAGTGATAATCGACGTGTGTCCAGTCGCTGTCTTGAAAGTGCTGAAGATTTTGCGCTACTTCTCACGAGTTCTGTCGGCAATGGAGTCACTGGCCCAGCAACTTGGTTTGGTCGATGCACTTTTATACCACATGATGAAGAAACCTCTTCCTGTTGATCGCGACAATGAAACGGCCTCTAGAGTTAATGCAATCGCGATTGTTGTCAATTTGGCGTGTGCCGAAGAAAATAAACAAATGCTTGTGCATCATCCTGGTCTTTTGGATGTGGTGATCAATATTGCAAATAACGACCCGATTGATGAAGCGCGAGAGCATGCTGCCATTGTGTTGATGAACTTGGTAAGACTTCGGTAGTCCTTTTCCGTATTTGAATTCATTCAGCTTCTCACATGTTTTTAACACAAATTGCCACACATCAATCAAAGGCGTATTCAGATGACAACAAAGTAAGAGGTCTATTTGATATTCTTTTTTACCCGTCGTGTGCTGTGGTATTATTCGCTGACGCATATCTTTATCTGAAATCAAGGTTCACCTGGTAAACCGAGATTATCTCCTCGATTCTCTCATCACTTTGTTATCAGATATATCTCCTTTTACGAGACGATACGCCTCGGCAACACTATTTACCTTGGCATGTACCTATGCCAATACTGCAATAATGGCGAAGCACTGCAACGGTGGGATTCTTGAAGCACTTCGAAAAGTCTTGATCAACGACCCCATAGACGAATCTCGCGTTAATGCTGCCGAGGCGTTGTTCAACATGTCACGCAATAACTTAGACGACATGGCAGAAATGATGGGGAATCATCCGAGGCTCCTAGCGTCACTTTCACATTCCGTCTTAACCGACTACAGCGCTGACGTCCGCGCGTACTCTGCCCGAGCGTTGGAATGGCTTTCAGCGGACATACACCACCCTATGTCATGTCACCAAGTCCTACTAAAAGCACTTGTAACTTCTTCGCAATGGACAAAGACGACATGCATCGCAGAAGCGCTGAAGGCGCAGGCTTCATTGAGTGAGAATAGGATTTCGATGGTAGAACATCCTGGATTACTGGATGCGCTTGGGAATCTGGCTTTACTGGAAGGCGTCACGAACGAGGAGGTCAGAATTTGCGCGATATCAGCAATAGAGAGGTTATCGACTGAGGTATCAGCAAGACGAATCATGGTTAAAAATGAGTCTGTTATGACGGCGTTGACGAAGGCAACATTCGCAAATGACTGCTCTCCGGACGATGCACTCGTTGACGGGATTCCTACTGCTTTGCTCACGAAGGCTGCACTGAAGAATCTATCTTCATATTTATGAGGAGAAGAACGTTTACGTGATGCGCGTGCACATTGTTACTCTAACAGATAGGTAGGTTTGATATGCTACAATTTACAATTACTCCTATTGGACAAGGAATCGTCGTGTCGTCCTCGAGCTCCTGCAACTCATTGCCCAGTCTCCTCCAGTCTCGCATTCCCTCGTTGTCTATTGCATATTGCATCTTTCTCGCTCTCA